>JASCZW010002904.1:0-29913 GCA_034211315.2 Aedes japonicus | reverse complement strand
ACTTTGCTGCCTTCAGGCCGGTATCGACTCAAAAATAGAGAGGTTACGGAATTTTGACAATTAATCTGCATGGAACGAACTGTCACGTTCACTTACACGGAATAATCAAGCGGAACATTTTTTCCGAAAGTAAGATTGACAGCTCCCTTTAGTTTGGGTGAAAACCTTACGAATTCAATTTTATTTATACTTTTTTCAGGTGGATACTGCTGCGGAAATTTCTTTTGATTTTTGAGTTTCTGCTTCAGTAAACGGAATTTAACATGATTTTGGGATGGAAAAAAAAATTCTTTCGATCACGATACCGGACCTTTCAAATAGTTTGAACAGTAACTATTTCTGTAGGAGTAAGGTGTGTATACCCGCTTCCCCACACTTTTCACTTACTCCACTGTACTTTTAGGATGTAAAGTTGGTATATAAACACATATATAAACCATAGTTAACGACAATTAGATCCATGAGAATTCTTATATATCAACATTAAATCCACATTGCTCCGAGTTTGTTGCGTCTGTTAAAAGCTAGTTTTTGTTAAATATTTTCGTGGTGTTTACTAACGAACGAAATGATAAGCGGATATAATCCAGCACATAAATAGTTAAATTCAGTTTATGACTCAATAATCTATTGATTCAGGATGATAAATATACTCAACCGCCGCAAATCATAACTAGATATTATGTAAACCATAGTCAGAATTAAAATAGAGGGTATAGCAATCAGAAGCCGTCATCTTGGATTTCAAAATTGTGTTGATAATCGATTCTCGATCTATAGACATTATCCAAATTCCAAAATATTGCCTATCGGTATTTAGTTTTAAACTATTCCGTGGAAAAGGCCATATTTCTTCTTAGAGCCCATTCAAAAGACGCCATTTTCGTGAGTTAATCTTTTTCCTAGTTTTTTGTCGGTAAATTATTGCTTTCCCGTATTTTTCAGATGCTGTTTCTCAAGTCCATTTCTAGAGCTATTTTCTAAGATGGTTTCAAGAGATAATTTCCCATATGTCACTCCGGAATGACATTGTTTTTCGGGGAGATGATTGCGTTCCGAATCAATTTCACACAGGTTAAGTTGATTGCATAGTCAGGAGGCAGTCGCCCCCGACCAGCTCTCTGCCTGGCTATGCCTATGAACGCTAGATATCGTTCGGGTACATGAGTTTACCAGATCAAAATCGAAATTAGAACGCAGAGGGCTCACTTAGAAATGCACAGGCATGTGCACAAACTAGTATATCGCGTGTTTTTTGTAAAGGCTGGTTTATCAATTCCATTTAGTTTTTGTTGTTCACTTAGTAGGTATTGGAAAAAATATTCCCCTCTTAGTTTCAATTCTATTAATATTAAAACGTCAATCTAACTCAAAATAATAGGTACGAGTAAATTCTGACCGTGTTAAGTTGAAACATAAGATTTAAAACACTTGTCTGTGTACGTATTTTAATTTTATTTTTCAAGAAGGTTTTACAATAATTAATTTTGTTTCAAAAGCGCATTTAAATTCTTAATATTATTTTCTCTCGTACGAAAATTTAAAGTAAAGTATATATCCCCAGATTGATTAGAAATTTCGAAACTCAACGAATATAATCAGCCAAATATGGAGATAGGTGTTTATTCATTAACGATAATATTTTCAAAAATGTAGTTTTAGAAGTATGGTTAACATACCATCAGGTAAATTTCTGTAATCATAATATTTGTTGGGGTTGACTTCAGTACCACTAGTTGTCAACATGCACTGCATAATGGGCCTGTGTGTCATCCCCAAAAGGTAATTGTAATAATTGAACTATTCACAACACAGTATTGATGAAATGCATATAGTAATTTAAGAGTTATTGCTGGAGGAAACTACTCACTGTCAACATGGACAGTATTCTGAACGGCGTTCCAAGTGTTCTAAATAATTATATAATAGTCTACTTAGACATCTTTAATTAGAAATTGATTCAAAGTTGTTGGGTTCAATATTGCAGGGATGGGTACTATAACATGGGAAATTCTACATCTTTTATAAAATACGAAGACAAAATATCTAAAACTTCAAATGGTGCTCACGCGGTTGACATATGCTAGTGTAACTAGGGTATTCGTCTCAGTAATAGGGAATGTTGCGCAAGGGTCCAGCCTTGACAAACAAGCTGTCATGCAGCTCCACACAAGAAATAAACTCAGTACATACTATGCTCACCACGCTACCAATGAAAATAATTAAACATCATTGTTCTATGATATTTTATGTATTTAAATTTCCTGAATTTGGTTATAAAAATGTTTATCAAAGTTTTTAAATTTAATCATTTCTTCGACTTTTTTGTAAAATGTTATTCATTAATATAGGGGAAATCTTTTCCCCACATGAGGCTAGCACTTATTGAAAATATTGTTAACCTGTTAAAACTATTATTTATCTATTCTTTTCAACAAATATTAAAAAAATATATTTTAATTAAGTAGTACCGCAATGGCAGCACCCGCTGGATTTTTTTAAATTTTCTAAGAATTGTAACAGCTTGTGTGTTCCCAGTGTATTCCCATCTGCATTCACTTAGTAGAGACAGAGTTCAGATTATAATTTAAAAATGCTTTTCAATACTTTCCTTGGAATTTTATCAAAATTCCTTCACATTTCTTATAACAGTTGAAAATTTATTCTTAAAGTTTCTTTAAAGGATTTGATTTTCAATCAAAAAGCTTCTATTTTGGCGTTATTTGTAGTTGGATATTTTTGGTTATTGATGGCGAAAATATTAAACCACATCTACAGCTTTACATACAAAATTGACATATTTGACATTTTCTATGTCACAACTCAAAAGATGAATTGAGCAGAATTTTTTAAGCAGCTCAGAAGTAACCTGATTTTTAAACTGTCTTAAGTTTATAAATTTTGAAACACAGTTTTCAAAATTACCTCTGATCCAACATTTTAGAAAATTTTAAAAACATTTATTTTCTTTTACAAAACACAAAAATTTTATAAGAATGAATAATTTTTCCAAACAATTCATTGTTGTATAACTTTAAAATTTTATATTATTTAAAAACTAAATATTTGACAAACCTTATAACATGGCCAGTATGATGCCATTTTGAAGACTGTACGTGATAATTTCTAATTCAATACAGTTCGAAACGGTAGATGCATTTGTTAATTTAGCCTATACTGCATAGTTGTTTATATTCTTTTTCCATATCTTCACAAAAAATCGAAAAAATTTCCATGGAATTTCGATGCCCTGGAATACTATCAAAGTCGATCCAATTCTTAAGTTTAACCTCAAATTACCCATGGATGTTTCTTTCGAACTGAATCAGTATCAACCGACACAATATTGAATATATATAAATAACGCGCAATGCAAACCAATCAAAATTTTGCTCGATTCTCTTCAGTCATCTCGACTCACTGAGGCACAGCATAGATCTAATTATTGGATTCAACCTGTTCTGATTCTTCAATAAAAATGACACGCCCTAAACAATTACGCTACTTTCATCACTCTTTTCAATATTCCTATAAACGAAAAAAAATCTTCGGGCAGGCCCCCTCCAGACTAATTGCCCAGTTCCGCCAATGTCTGTTTGGAATACTTCAAAACAGTTTCTCGATTCTGATGTTCCTACGAAAAAACTACAAAATAATCTTTCACCGTAGATTTGCAATCCCTTACAGGACAAGCAGTTTCCGCACTAGGTGAGCTGCAATATCTAGAATACAACGCGTTCCGTGTAATATTTATCAGTATCGAAAAATATTTATTTGAATTACCCGTATTGACAGTTTTTGCAGAAATATATGCGGTCCATTCCATAGTCTTTTGGGAACATCTGTTTGAAAGTTTCGAATGTCTCTGGGAAGCGGTTATTTGATGATATTGCATTGAACAGCCGTAATAAGTGTTCTACACTCTGTTGTGGCAGCTTATACTTAATATAAATATTCAGTATCATGAACAAGACTTCACTGATTCGGATGTCTTCTTTGAAGTTGATGAATTCATCGCGAGGTGAGATATGTTGCTGAAATGGATAAGATAAAGTTAGAGCGATTGTTTTATGTCGTATGTTTTTAATCTAATGAAGTTTAATGAATTTATATTACGTTCTCACTTTAACAATTTAATTATAAAATGTGAGGCAAAGTAGAAGCAATGCTTAAAAGTTTTTCAGCATTGCAAGAATCTGTTACAGAACTGTGTATAATATTTCAAATTATTTTTTCAAAACAAACATAAAATTAGATTAATTATATTTATAAAATTCTTACCGGTGTAATATTTTCTGTACTATCATCAACCACAAAATCATGGTGTATATCTGGTGTATAAGTTACTGCTGAAGAACTCTCTGCTGGGAAACTTGAATGGTCATTGCTTTCATTTAAAAAGCTGTTTTTAGTAGCGTCCGAATAGAAACTTTCAGAATCGGAAGATAAGCTTGCAGTATAACTATCCAATCTAGGGGTTCCAATATTAGAGTCTTAAAAAATTTTTAAAAAAAACAGCGTTAATGCAACAATTCACTTCATGTTTGTTTACATTCGCAAACAAGAGGTAAACCCGCAAATAGTTTTACTGCTTATTATTTTGTGGACCAGATTACCTGATTGAGTTTTCCAATGTTAATCGGAATCATCACCAACAACAGTGTCCGGATTTTCAAGAAGAATTACAAAAGGACAGCGAATCTGTTGTACGCTAGAAAATAGAAACATTTATGTATTTAAATTAATTTTTATCTAACGTGCCTTACCTTTTTAATATACTTTCGTTATATAGGGATTCATTAGCCAATAATGATTTGGTCGTCGTTTCCCACTCATTTTAGCAGCTGATAATTATCACCTAAATAAACGATTGCATGAATGACGCAACCTTACAAACTTCGTATAACATTTCGGTTGAGGATTTACTCGCATCTTAAAGCGGTTAAAATTGTTGACGCAATAGTATGTTTAAATATGTTTCCGCTTTCAGAAACGAGTGTCTTCTCATAAGGGCAATGTTTACCATTTTTTATATACAGTTTTAACTCGTGCACTCGGGCTTCAAATGGTGAGTTGACAACTTGGCAGGAGGGTGCGACCGACCTCTGGTCCTCACAAGTTCCTACCTCACGCCTCCACGAGTCATATGATCCACAAAAGACTGCCAGCTGAAACATGGAGACGCTGGTTGGCGTAACCTGGGCAATGTTGTCAATCCGACAATAGCGAAAGTGAAGGGGGTGCGACCGGTACATCATATCATAATTTTCCATTCTCATATCTTTCAGGTCTTCCAGGTCGTCAGACATTACAAAATAATTTAAAATTTAAAATTCTTTTTTTTCATGGCGGTCATACATTGCCTAAATTTTCTGGTTCATAATGGAGGCGCAAGTTTGTCTACAATTGCAACAAAACGGCAGTCGGCACACATGTAATTTTCGAATTCATATTACAATATACCCTCACTATATATTTTTATCTTATAGGACATTGTTTATTCATAGCCCTAATTCTGTATACCATTACATGTATTACGCCAGAAAGGTAATTTCTCTCAGGTACCATACAGTTTAGGAGAGGTCTTGCGGTTATAGGATGATCATCTTCTGGTAGAAGCAGCAGTAAGAATGAGGATCAATTTTCAGCTGTATCTAGCACCGTCGGAGTGGCCTTCTCGAAAGTAGCAATGGATGTATATATATAGATGTGTAGATACTGAAGTATGTGTTATTATATGATGCATGTTTTTTACAAGCTCTAGCATATTTTCATTAATAGAAATGTTGACGACTCTCGACCGCTCAACCTTTAATTCCTTCATTATATTTTCCATTAAATGGCGTAATATGACCTTAACATTTCGATACCCACGATCATCAACTACTATTTGAGCAGTTCAGAGAACAGCTGTTCATCATTATTAATTGCATATCATACATATCATATTATGGAAAGTAATAAAATAATTAATAAAATTTTAATTGCTTCAGTTTGGTGATCAACCGGTATAATTATTTTATTAAATTATATCAAATAATAATCAAAATTAATAAATGCTCTTCATTCCAGAAGGTTACATATCTATATGTCATGATTAAATACGTAATAATATAATATTATGGTTTATATACAATTGAATGCATTATTGATATTTATACCTCAATGAATAACAAGATGACCTTCACATTCAGAGATACAGTCACCCATCAGTGATACAAAGTGGTACGAAGCTGCATATTATTATTACTGCCTTAATATTATTATTTCAGCAGGTTAATTAATTTAGTTTATGGTTATCCTTAGGCTCGTGAACTCCAACTATTACATAATTTAACTAAATATCCTTATATAATTTTTGCTCTACTATATAATCATATATAACATATTATTATTACATTACATCTATATTTATATAAATATAATAAATACTGGGTTGGGAGGGAGCACCAGGGTATCATTCAAGCTGAAACTGGACGATGGTTTGATTGCCTGAGTCTAGGAGGAACAAACAGTTTCATTTCTTATCCTACCGATTCAGTGTGGTGCTGCGAGTTCTACTCCAACGGTTTCAGGGAGAGTGACGCGCCCTTCTTAACAAGCCATCCTGTAGAAAGCAATGAGTATTGCAGATTGTGTTATTCGATTTGTTGGATCCTTATCGTTGGAAGGAGATTCTTAATTTCCGTGGATTTCGTGTAAGTGTCTCTGTACGGGTCCACCTCCGTTTTGGCCTTCATACAGCGATAGTGCGAATTCAGATCGGTGGCCCAATTTGGTCTTGCTGTTAAGTGGAGCTGCATCCAAGCCAAGGGCTAGAGGGGATGGTGGCTACCATACATACATACATACAGTTTTAACTCGTGCACTCATCTCAGCAGTCTTCTACTCGCATCCTTCGTTCAGTGCGGTCGAAGTTTTTTTTTATGTGTCGAGTGATTGACGAGTTCGACTGACGCATACCGTGAAAATGAACGCAAATCGGCACTGAAGTTGCGTGGATGTTTATTTTGTGGTAATGGAAAAATTTCTTCGAAAAGAAACCGCTGATACAGTGATAATTTTGTGAATCAGTGCCATGTTGGAAGATGCTGTTGTTTGGTCTACGAGAAAGATAAACTCAACCATTTTGTGTGAAGCTGGCAAGTGGGTTTAGAGGAAAAAGAACATGGAGAAGTAGCGTGAAATGTTCCTTCGGTGAAGTGGTGGCCAGGAGTTAATGTTTGCTAAAGTGACGCCATTTTTTGTAAAGAGAAAGTGGAATGTTTGTGCATCATGTACGTAACACCAATCAATACTCAGCTCAAGTTGGGAGGTGACGTTATTGCATAGTAGGGTATTTTTAGGCGTGTATTGTGACTTCGAGCTGGAAAGTCGTACCAATACAGATAGATTTCAGTTTTTAAGTGTATGTATATTGGTGCCTAACGCGACGATTGTTGTTCGCTGTAGACGATTGGTCTAAAGGTAGATGGAGGAAGACAGGATGTAAAGGAAAAGATGAATCCAAATGTTGCGTGAAGGTGAAGGGCTGTTCGTTGAGCCGGGCAGTGCCCGGAGCCAGAACCGAAAACCTTTTTGTTGCACGGCTACCCAACAGCGGCGAACAGCGAGAAGAGTCAAAATTTCATTTCGATGCAGGTGCGGTGCAGTGATTTCAAGTAGATTTTTAGATCGCTTCTCCAAGTTAACTTTCTTCGTTAGGTCTAACATACAAAGAGGGTTTTACCTGTCAAAGCAAGAGGTTTTTTCTCATATTTTTCGGTTTATTTTTTAGCTCAACTCGTCCATATACTGTGAGAAAGACACTCCAGAAATAGGAGCTAAGTGAAATATTCAAAGGGTTTAAGAAACCACTACCGTGTGTGTGTGTGTGTGTGAAAAATCGCACGCTGGATGCGGCATATTGTTATAGGAAAATACGAAAAAGTTGTCCGTGCCTCCCCGTAGTTTTGTAAAGTGGTGTCCGGAAATCCAAATCCTGTAAAACTCTCGCATGACCAGCGTGTGTATGTGCGCGCGTGGTGTTTGGTAGTAGTTTAACAGCGAACAAAATCTTATGTGTCAGAGCGAAAACGGACGGTGGTGATAGTGTTACGGTGGTGTTAGTGTGATACGTGTACATACGCTCAGGAATGGCTTTGAATGAGTGTCGCTGGTATTGATTGATCGGTACAGGAGAGCTCAGAGAATGCCATGCAGTGCTGCCAATGCTAAATGTTTACATGGAATATTGTTCTGATCGTGCCGGAGGGAGCTCAATAGAGGTTCTTTGTCGAGACGAGGTTACATCGTGATATCCACAGCGATTGGTATTTCCACTGAATTTATCTATTCACTTATATTGTATATTATTGCATTTAGTTCATTTTATTAAATTGTAATCGCTGTGGTACCGATGAGGTGCACTACACGGTGTTACCCGAGGCAAGGAAGTGGAGCTGCACTACGAAATGTTTGACATACTGGTTCTTGCGGTATATGGCTTCGTATCATCTATGGAATTTCAAGTGTTGTTTTAATTTTCAAGTTTTCTCTTGGCTGAAATGTATAGTCTGAGTTTTCAGATTCATAATGGCAACGCAGGTCCGTCTTCAATTGCAGCAGGACAGCAGCCAACAGATAGCCAACACAAACAGAATTGCTTTTACCATTTTGTATTGTGGGATCTTTGCACTATAGTTTGTATTATAATTTATAAAATTTTCAGCTTCACAATTGCAGGTTAGTTGTGCAAGCTCAAGGCCACCTAACAGATGCTTTGAGGTATGCATAATGTTGTGGCTAGGTGTCACACTATTTTATAACTACGGCCATTTCACAATTCTTATTCTTTGTTATTTAGTTCAGTCCAATTTTATTTTAACGGGAACGTTTACTATTATTTATTCATATTGTGGTATCGTTGGTATTCTAAATATCATACTTTGCATTCGTATATGTTTCTATAAATTCTAATTTTAATGTAATATTGAGTAGTTTTTCATCATGAAGCTTCGGCCGTCGCTTTGTCCGTTACTTACTTAACGGGCATTTAAGTCTTCAATTTTTTTCTTTTCTACAGTTGTATATTGAATGTTTGTATTATCATTGTATGTGTATCATCGTTCTTTTTTTCTATAATATTATTTTTCAAGATGCAAATGCATATTAAGATGTGAATTGCATATTATTATAATCATATTAAAATTGTGCATGAAAACAATAAATAAAAATAATTAAATTTCATTACTTCAAGGTTACAAGAAAAGTGGATTCCAGATATTACAGATATTTTATTGAATTGTATCTTAAGATGTTTTTATATTAATTTAGATCACCCAAGTTTATTAAAATTAATAAATGTAAATTACTGAATAATATTTATATTTGTATCCATATTTCAAGAATACATACATATTTTTATTGATTCATGTATATTTAAATGTTTTATGTTTTATTTAGTTTTCAATATGATCTACATTTATTACGCGCCAGAAGGTAAATTTCTCTCAGGTACCATGCAGTTTAGGAAAGCAGGTCTTGTGGTTATGAGATGATCATCTCCTGGTAGAAGCAGCAGTAAGAATGGGGATCAATTTTCAGCTGTATCTAGCACCGTCGAGTTGCCTTCTCAGTAGCAATGGATGTATGTATATAGATGTGTAGATACTAGTATGTGTTGTTATATGATGCATGTTTTTTACAAGCTCTAGCATATTTTCATTAATAGAAATGTTGACGACTCTCGACCACTCAACCTTTAATTCCTTCATTATATTTTCATTAAATGGCGTAATATGACCTTAACATTTCAGTACGATCATCAACTACTATTTGAGCGGTTCAAGAGGAACACAGCTGTTCATCATTATTAATTGCATATCATAAATATGATATCATGGAAGAAGTAATAAAATAATTAATAAAGTTTTAATTTCTTTCAGATTGGTGATCAGCCGGTATAATTATTTTATTGCATTATATAAAATAATATTCAAAATTAATAAATGCTCTTAATTCAGAAAGGTTACATATCCATATGTCATGATAAAATACGTAATAATATAATATTATGGTTTTATATACAATTGAATGCTTTATAGAACAACAAGATGACCTTCACATTCCAGAGATACAGTCATCTATCAGTGATACAAAGTGGTACGAAGCTGCATATTATTATTACCTTAATATTATTTCAGCAGGTTAATTAATTTAGTTTAACATGGTTATCATAGGCTCGTGAACTTCAACTATTACATATTTTAACTAAATATCCTTATATAATTTTTTTCTACTATATAATCATATATAACATATTATTGTTATTACATCTTTATTTATATAAATATAATATATAATGGGTTGGGAGGGAGCACCAGGGTATCATTCAAGCTGAAACTGGACGATGGTTTGATTGACTGCCCTGAGTCTGAAGAGGTAAACAGTATCATTTCTTATCCTACCGATTCGAGTGTGGTGCTGCAGGTTCTACTCCAACAGTTTCAGGGAGAGTGACGCGCCCTTCTTGGCGCAAGCCATCCTGTAGAAAGCTTAATGAGTATTGCGAATTGTGTTATTCGATTTGTTGGATCATATCGTTGGAAGGAGATTCTTAATTTCCGTGGATTTCGTGTAGTGTCTCTGTACGGGTCCACCCCTCCATTTTTGGCCCTTCATACAGCAATAGTGCGAATTCAGATCAGTGGCCCAATTTGATCTTGCTATTAAGTGAAGCTGCATCCAAACCAGGAGCTAGAGAGGATGGTGGCTACCATACATACATACATACAGTTTTAACTCGTGCACTCATCTAAAGTATACCATTTACCATGGTTTCCCGCAGATCTAATGTGACGTCATATAATATTTACATAATCTTTACGACCAATACAAGATCAGTATGCTATTTTCATACCTGTCCTGAACTTCATTTGCAGCCTTAGTACATTGTTCCCATATCGACCGGTTTCAAATCTTTATGAATTCGCTTCCAAATAAAATAACATTAAGCATTAATTTGCTTTTCCCTAATTTGTTTGTTTGCTCAATGAATTCCTTCGCAAATTTACAAATTAAGAATAAAAATCAAAATTCTGGAACTCCGAAATTTGAAAATGTTTTTAATGTTTAGAATTGGCCTTCACAATTACCGGAGATGCTAATTGAATACTAAGTTGAAAGAGCAGGCGTTTGAAGGTTGCTAAATACCACGTCAAACCCAGTTCATAGTATACAAATGTCGTTGTGTTTGTAAAATATTCAATTTTAATTCTGTTATAAAACAGGGGTTGTTTTTAGTTTATGTAAAAGTAACTTTATGCACATTATGAAAACTTTTTCTGGATGTTTTTGTTTCGAAACTAAATTCCGTTTCACGTTGTTTCCTTTGTTTTCTTCATTCCGCGTAATAAATCACCTCCGGCCATTTTAATTTCCATAGTACATATATGAATTAATGAGGCTAAAATTCTAAGTGCTCAAATGTGGTGATGTGTTCAAGCCTATAACTTTATATAAACGACAAATGGCTTTAGTTTTTTCTAATATTACCAGAGGGTTTTAAAGGCTTATTGCTTTCAAATTTGGAACAAATATAGATGGCAGGTGGAGCGTCAGAATATGTGGTACAAAAACTCTTATCATTAAATGAATTAATCATTCCTAAGCAGCAATTTTCCCTACATGTACCAAAATAAACAAAACAAAAAACTTTACGAAAAATAACAACAATTCTCTAAGACTTGAAATTAAAAAATGGCAACCATGCCTTTGCCTTGTTGTCAAATGTTAATCATTCTACCCTCTCATTAATTTAAGTGCCAGCGTGGATCGTGTGTTTTTTTAGTTTTGTACGTTCCTGTTACAATAAAATGGGAAAATCGTCGGAAAATCTACGCAGAAGAGAGTAGCCAAGAAACCGATGAACAAAAACGTCCGGAATGATGCAAAATCTAAAAACTTGGAGTTTTTGTTGGATCCTGTGCAGGTAATGTTTGTTATATCTTTTAGCCTAACCTCAAATACAACCCAAGCACTTTCATTATAATACCGTCGATACTGTTGAGAAACATTAAGGCTAGGCCAATTCAAGAAAGGGAACCTGAAAAAGTATTATCTGCAGCACCAGTTCAAGCAACGACACAGAAGGCATCGAAAGCAAAGTCACTGCAAGCAAATAGATTCGCAGTTAAAGTCCCGCTGATGATGGATTTGGACGACGATCACAAGAAACATTTGCTGGACATCCGATCCTTACTACGGGACTGGAATTCAGAGACAGAAAGCGATGGAGATGAAAACAGCATGAACATTAAACCGCCCAATTCTTTGGAAGTTGTAGAAACAGCTAATTGAATCTTTGGTTCAGTTGTCAAAAAAGCTCCTATTTCAAACAATCCCTGGCCGATTTCAACAGGTGAACAAGAGCGAATTAGCGGCTACCAGTGGAAAAATCTTTCCCCCAAAACAGGAAAACTTATAGTTGCAACAGAGCAGTAAGTTCCGAAGATCGTACGTTCAGGCATCGATATGGTCGACACGGATCAAAATTTGATCAGCGAGTGTTCTTTGATAAAGGAAACTTCACAACCTCTCACAACTGAGCTGTCAGTAGGTGGTAAGTATTGCACAATACTCACTAAAATTTTCAAAGGACGGAATAAAAAGTCTTTCCTCGGTTTTCTCGGAAAGCGTCTTAAGCTCACAATAGTGATCCTCATATTAAATGCTAGAAAACTCCACTCAATGCCATCAATCATTGTAAATGATCCGTAGAAGATAAAAATACAGCATCAGAATTAGGACCACAGTGAATACATTGAGAAAGTTTATTTTTTTATTTATACTTTGTCCTTTAAAAAACTAAATCAAAGATTTGATAATTTCTAATAACTTATCATGACTTCCATTACAGTTTGTGTATGCGGACAGCAACCGAAAATAGATCACTTGATCCAGCAAAACAATATACTGCTCTCCCAAAACAAAAAACTCAAACGTTCGAATTGACAACATCCGTTGCATGTCGTTAACTGATTCATTGAATGCGAAAGTGCTTGGATCGCCGCGGGATGATGTTTTCACAGAAGAGATAGGATTTCCCGATAAAGCAAAATTGAAGAATTTCAAAACTGCTGCAGGAAGGATTACATATTCATCAAATTGCTGCTGCTGAGTACCCCGAAGGACTTCAGAACATGTCTGTTACTGGTCGTGTGTCAATAATCCCAATGGTCGCAGGGACGGCGAGCAATCATACCGAGAAACTGGAGCTACAGAGATAATACGTCTGGATCCGGAAAAAGTCGAATATGTAGAAAGTGAGTTTCCAAGGTCATTAAATTTATAAAACTATAAAGCATATTCTCTTTTCTAGTGCGTTTCGCCGAACATCGTCGTTACCAAGGAGATTCGACTGGATTCGGCTGGAATAAAAAATGAAGGATTGGTCGTAGTCTAATGGCTCGAGTGATTTCATATTACGGCAAAAAGTAATTTGATCGCGTAATATCATATTTTATTGATTCCGAATTTCAAAGGAAATTTTTAGTATGTTCACCACTAACTTGTCGTCTGTGACGCTATGTGCCTGATTTACTTTTATTAAAATCAAACGTGTTAATTACTTCTGACATTTCAACGTGAATTTGTTGCTTCTAATGAATAAATTTTACAGAAAACTAAAATTATTAGTGTTTTTATTAACAAAATTTATCGCGTTTTGTATCACATCTTGTTATAATTATGTTACGATGTATGGCATGATTAATAACTGATTGAGTTATGTTTTGCATCAGACGGTGTTAGAATCTAGTTAGTTTTAATCTGAAACATACAACTTGACTAGTTATTTTTTTAAATATTTGTAACAAAATATGTTACTTTTTTTTTAAACAATAAGAATGTTATGATATGAATTGAATTATTTTAACAACATCCTGCATCAAATTTGTTTCAAACTGTGTTAGAAGAATTTAGTGTAACAACATAACATAATCTGATAAATTTTTGATATGGTCTTCTAGTCGGGCAGCCAAGGCACGTGTAATTTGGAGACGACTTATCAATACTGCAGAGGACACTCAGGCCTCGGTATGGCTGTAAGAATATAAGTAAGTGATAACAATCCAAGGTATTCTTGAGCTTATCCTAATCCCGAAAAGGTTAAGAAACAGATAATGGGCTCTCGTGTGCTGTTTAATTTTGTATTGGCTTCGCTGATAGTGGACGTGGCAGAATGCTGCAATATTTTTGAAGCTAAAACTAATTTGACCGTTCCTCAAAACATTACTGCCTAACTCAAAAAGATAGTCTCTAGTTAGTATTCATTCTAAAATAAACCATCTCTCCTGCGAATACTACACCGGACAAGCAAACACCCAATAATAACAGAACGAAAATTCCAAGCACATCATGAACAGTTAGTGTCTTGGGTTCTTGCTGTGGTCGGTCCTTGGAGTGTTGAATGTTGATTTGCACTTTGTAGTTCATATATTTACTTACGGTAATCAACTCTTCATACTGTGGCAGCCCAGCTTCCCACGATTGCAAAATGTGTTGGATGAATGGTTCCAGAAACGGCCACGTTTTGGTTGTCCATGCAGTCTCATACTCCCAGTAGATGTCCTCCGACATGAGTTGATACAACAGAACGTTTTCTTCGTTGATCCAGTCATTGAACATGCAGTGTCCAAAGTGTAACCGTACGAAAGCAAAGTTTTCCTTGCCTTCATTAGCTTTCGCTATCAGATCCTTCGCTGGCAATGCCTTGAACGTTTTGCGAAGTGTCAGGATCGATGGCTGCAAGAATATAAGTGTTTGAACGAAAATGCTGATGATAGAAATCTAGTTAGTACATTGTCTGACGTTAACAACGAGTATTTCCAGGCTTCGTGTGGAGCATTCCAGTGCAGTCTACTCTCTGCCAACTGATCAATGGTTTCTACTGCCGAAGACATAAGAGGAAAGTTTCGCATGCTGGCCATCTTTCCCTGATATACAAAGGCGAAATATATTGTTGTCAGGAGTATAGTTACCGAGAATAGTGTTTCGGAAAGCGATCGTCGTTGAAAATTCGTTGCTTGCAAAAGAAAAGCTGCCAATACTTGTTGAATTGCCTTTAGAGGTTCTCTCTTTTCCAAAACAAAGTTCAAAATGCACGAATAGCAGATAAGACATATGACTAACACAAACCAAACCGAGTTGGAAAACGCCCTTATCAGCGTTACCCAAGAAGGCAGCATCCTGGAATGATCATAAGTTTTAAATTAAGCAATTCACCACTTCATCAATTGTGCTCGTATGATACTTTGATCTCGGCGTTAAACAATGTATTCCGACTCTCTGAAGCGTTGTCGAAAAGCTGAAGTAAGGAAACATATTGTGCCTTACGCTGACTCCAGCAATGCCAACATCAACGCGTCGCTCAAGAAGGGCGCCAAGCATTCCATCGCCCGACCCATTCCAATACAGTTGACCAAACTGAATCGCCGAATCTATTTTCAGTTATAATCAGTCATTTTGGGTACCATATTTTAAGCTTAAACTCTTTTCAATACGAACCTATTAGCGTCAGCTCCCAGGTACAGTTGTATCTTTTGCAGAATCCAGTTACAATATATCCATCCAGGCCATCCATGATGTACCATTCATTATTATAACGCACGTTTCCATGGCGATCAGCTATTAGTTTTACCATAGGATTCACTTCGAAAGAAGTGACTCTTAAAATGTTCCCATTTAGGTGAGAAACGAAATCGGTGTGAAATTCACGAGCTGCTGAATTCATTGAGTTCACGGATAAAATTTCCATCAGCGTGTTGTTTCGTACGACGGTAGCTTTCACGTCGAGGATTTCTCTGATAGCTGGATGTCGTTGAATCTGACCTAGAAGCTCATGATCAACGTCTGTGAATACTATTGCTTTTCTAGTGTTGCAATACAACGCTTTGTCATGAACGAGTATGAAGTTGTTCAGAAATTCCACGGCCAGCTCGTTGTCCACGATGAATGTTGAACATCCCTGATCAACTAGGGTTAGGAGAATAGTATCCAAGGTCACGTTCCATGGCTGAACCGCATATATCATGGACGGTACGTCAAACGCTAGCTCTGGTGAGTGTTTACCTCGTAAATGACAAACAGTGTACGGGCTTAAAATGACCAGAAGTAAATCTGAAATAATCTCTGATGGTTTAGCTAGTTTGATTTTTTTTTAAATAATATTACGGATGTAATTTGTTAGAATGGAGCTGTTGACTAGGAGGTCTGGAGAACTAATTAATGAATGTTGCATGGTGTGCTAGAAAATAATATTTGAAATTAGTTTTTATTATGTTTCATGTCACTTTCGTTATATTCACGATAACAACTTTTTCCACTAGGGTAAGATTTGATCAAAAGTATTGACGATTAAAAGTAAATCCTTCGTCTCTTATCTTACTCTAGTGAACAAACTTCCTCTTACAAAGCCTGAGGTTGAAATGCAAATATCTATGAAATAAATGAAAGGATAGCATCGTTGAACTGTAAGTAAACAGGGCTCATTAAACAGTCTCTGATTGCAACCGTCAAACAAGGTAGTTTTAGGATTGTAAGAGCAACGAAAATATTAAATCCGGAGCAATTTGCGATTTGGGCGTACATGCAAAATATACACAAAATGTTTTTTCAATGCAATGCATAATTATTACATCTAAATCATGAGTTTTGACATCTTTTTGTTCGTAATCAAAACAATTCACTCTGCGATTTACGCCATATTGATTGTTGACAAAGTGAAAGGCGTAATTTAAATCAAAACATAAACATAACGTAAAGTAAAAGGCGATACTGAAATCACAACAACGGCGAAAAGTAAAAGGCGATACCTACAAAATAATCAAAACAACGGCGAAAAGTGGAAGGCGAATCCTATGAAAATGTCAAACATAGGCGAATAGTATAGGGCGATACCTTTATTTCCAGTACTTGTGGGGCCAGCATTGAAAATGGCGTAATCCAACATCCTGGTATTGATAGGCGAATATTAAAAATGTGCAAAATTCAATGAATATCGAACGGATTTCCATTAGCATTATATATGAATCAGAAACTAGCTTTGTTTTCTGTTTGTATGCTATATTGTATTTGAATTTATTCTTTAATTTGTAAATTACTGTTTGAAATTCTACTTGCAATATTACAATCATCATTTCCCGTTTGCTTACATTCTCCATGTTCGCCCATGCTCCGGAAATGTGATCTGATGAGGGAAATCGCAAATACTTGTGTATAGAGACTCTCACAACTATTGTAGCGTTTACCCTCTGTGATCAACAAACAAGTTACTCTCTTTGTACAAATACGTTTGTGTCCACATGTTAATATTTACTAGTAATTAAACATGCATTTCCTGGCTTGCTAATTATTCTACAATAGCATTGTTTATGATATGATGTGATGATGATATGTACTATCTCACATTATTCAAACAACATTTAAACTCGGAGTTATTTACAGAAGGTGGAAAGATTGATTAAGTTCAGAAATTGGAATCATTTTCCCAAAAGGTAAATGACACGATTTTAAATTCTTTCCATATTAGTTGTCCTATCAAGGAATCGTCTCTAACAGGGATGTTCCGTGGTGGAACTCTAAGTTGGAACGTCTGCGTAAAACATCTCGTAGGTTGTTTAATAAAGCGAAAAGAATCTCAGATTGGACTCCCTATAGGAGTGCCCTTACTGAGTACAATAAAGAAATAAGAAAATCTAAACGAAGATCCTGGGTTCTAACGTGTGAAAACATAAGCAATAGTCCAGAAGTCGCAAGACTTCAGAGGGCTCTTGCAAAGGATCATACGATTGAACTTGGGAATCTGAAAAATGAGGATAGAGTTTTTACAAAAACTCCTAGTGAAACGTTAAAGCTGATTATGCAAACACATTTTCCTGGACCAGTTTTGTGTGTAGATCCAATTAGAGATCTCAAATGCCTTACAAGCCTTACAAATCTGCAGGAATGGACGGGATATTTCCAGCATTACTTCAAAACGGCGAAGCAGTGTTGATCTCGCCATTAGTTGAGATTTTTAAGGCAAGTTTAAGACTCAACCATATTCCAACTTCATGGACACAAGTAAAAGTTATCTTCATACCTAAAGTAGGAAAGCGAGACAAGGCGCATCCTAAATCATACAGAGTCGCATCCTAAATCATACATTAGTCTTTCATCAGTCCTATTAAAGACTATGGAAAAAGTGTTGAATGATTATATCAATTTAAATTACATGAACAAGCATCCACTTTCTGAGTTCCAGTTTGCTTACCAGTCTGGTAAGTCAACTGTTACGGTACTGCATAGTGTGGTTTCAAAGGTAGAAAAAGCTCTATCGGTAAAAGAAATAGCACTTTGTTCTTTCTTAGACATTGTAGGAGCTTTCGACAACGCTTCCTATTCATCTATGGCTCGTGCCATGAAGAAAAGGAACTTTGACATGAACATAATTAACTGGGTTCATACCATGCTCGCAAAAAGAGAAATCACTTCAGAGCTGGGAAGTTCGTCTATTACAATACGGGCAACGAAAGGTTGTCCCCAAGGAGGAGTCCTCTCACCGCTTATGTGGTCCTTAGTTGTAGACGAGCTTCTAAGAAGCTTAGAGAAAAAAGGTTTCGAGGTTGTAGGTTTTGCAGACGATATAGTCATTATAGTGAGGGGAAAGTTTGACAGCATCATTTCAGAAAGAATGCAATGGGCCCTAAAATTTACCCAGTCTTGGTGTATCAAGGAGGGCCTTAGCATTAATCCAGCAAAAGTAGTAATTGTACCTTTCACTAGGAAAAGGAAGTTTAGTCTAAAAGCGTTCCAGTTAGGAGGATTAAAGATCCATCTTAGTGAACAGGTTAAATACTTAGGAGTGATACTGGATGCCAAACTGAACTGGAATGCTCACCTTGAGTGTGTGATCGGTAAGGCAATCAGTGCTTTCTGGATTTGCTCAAAAACATTTGGCAGAAAATGGGGTCTAAGACCAAAAATGATAGTGTGGATTTATACATCCATAATACGTCCAAAAGTAACGTATGCTTCCCTTGTGTGGTGGCCAAAAACAAAAGAGGCTACTGCACAGAAAAAGCTTACAAAACTTCAATGGCTAGTGTCCATTGCTATAACGGGAGCGATGCGCAGCACTCCATCAAATGCGTTGAATGCAATGCTAAATCTGCTGCCTTTGCACGAATACGTGCAACTAGAAGCGGAAAAGAGTATGCTTAGACTTAAACGGTTGAAAACATTCATGTCTGGTGACTTAGTCGGTCACCTGAGCATTTCACAAAGCTTTCAAAATGGGCCAGTGATGTACATGAATGGAGACTGGATGAAACCTGTGAAAACCATGACATCCCTTACAACATATGTGAAACGTCACGTATAGATTGGGAAGTCGGAGGTCCCACTGTTCGTCATGGCTCCATAAAATTCTTCACAGATGGCTCAAAAATTGGAACAAAAGCGGAGCAAGAATCTTCGGCCCTGGGGTAGAAATGTCAGTGGCGATGGGAAACTATCCAACGGTTTTCCAAGCGGAGATCTTTGCTATAATAAAATGTGTTAACGTTTGTCTGCAGAGAAAATATAGATATGCAAATATTTGTATTTTTACAGACAGCCAAGCGGCACTCAAATCGTTAAGTAATTATAAATGTACATCCAAACTTGTCTGGGAATGCATTCTTTCATTGCGAAAGGTGTGCCAAGAGAACTCGGTAAATTTATTCTGGGTTCCGGGACACTGTGGCATTAAAGGCAATGAAAGGGCAGACGAGCTTGCTAAACAAGGTTCAAATGCACAGTTTATTGGCCCAGAACCATTCTGCGGTATATCATACTGTGCCATAAAAATGGAATTAAAATCTTGGGAAGAGCAAAGGGTGATGACCAATTGGTTGTCACCCAAAGTGGGGTTGTCACCAAAGTGTTCTCAAGCGAAAAGGTTTATAATTCCAAATGTTACAATTAGTAAAAAGCTTCTGGAGCTCATTAAGAGAGTTCTTTGTACCTATACTGGCCTAGTAACCGGACATTGCCCGAGTAGATATCAGTTGAAAAACATTGGCCAGGTTCAGAATGATATCTGTCGTTTCTGTAACATGGAACGTGAAACCTCGGAACATCTGCTTTGCAGTTGTGATGCTGTGTACTAAGAGCAGACTTAAATTTCTATACAGTGGCTATATGCAACCTAAAGAAATTTGGACTGCAAATCCTGGTAAGGTGGTGGGTTTTATAAACTCAATTTTGCCTGACTGGGAGACGCGTCTTGAGGCTGGTCACTTGACAAATGGTGATCTAGCTTTAAGATGCAAATTAGTATAGTGAACAGGGGTAGGGTATATGTCCCTTGACTCAGCCTATTATGCAACCATCGATCACATTTTTTATTATAACTCATAAAGTTTTTAAGCTGTAAGCGAGATTCAACTAGTTCTACACTTGCAAAGATAAGTTTGATAAGACATTTGGTAGCATGCTTCACAAAAAGTTACAAAACTCATTTTATAATGTTCGAAACTTTCGAAGGATATGGATTTAATGTCGGTCTATAAGCACCAAATTGGGTCTATTCATGGATGCAACCTCGTCCCATTCGATGGATTAATTACTAAATGTAGTCATTATACGATTTTTTTTTCTGATTTTATGAATAAAGGCATTGCTAGCTGTATTCAATTTACTTAATACAACATTTCACAAAACATACTAAAGTAAAACTGCCTCGAAACACCTAAGTAATGTTCATATATAATTTATTAGCCATTCAATAATGAAAACATTATTATTTACTATACAATGATTTTGTTCCTTCGGTTTGTGTTAAGATGAGCCACGTGAATATAAACAACCGCAAACTTATGCATTTTCACTTGAAATTTTACCAATAACAACGTTTTTACTACGTAATTGATACAACAGGCCATAATTGGGAACATGCAAAAAAATTTGTCCCCAACATTGGGTCTACGATTTTCTAGTAAAATAATTTTTATTTTAGCTATGTGAACAGTTAGTTTGTAAGGGAAGGTCCATTAATTATGTCACGCAGCAAGGGGGAGGGGGGTTTGGGAAAACGTGACGATCCATACAAAAAAATTGAAGGTCCATACAAAAACGTGACAAGGGGGAGGGGGGTTATAAAAAGTCATTTTTTTGCGTGACGTAATTAATGGACGTTCCCTAAGGTGTAATCATTTTCTGCACATCCAGACTGCATTGCTTGCTTTATCGATTCGATTAAGCCAAATTTAGATCACTTGAAGATTGTGTAGATCATCTGTTCAGCTTAACGAGTGAAATCATGATGCCCTAAAAGTGCAAGAAATCGAAAATTACGCGAAAGTGAACAACTATAAGTTGATTAATATTGTCTCAATTGCTTCGGATTACATCGGTCCTCCTAATAGTAACATGATTTTGTTGATTTTTGCTAAATTAATGATAGATTTGGTACATAGGCCGAATGAATGAGCTAGGCTAACATTACATCCCCTTACCCTATATCACAAAATTTCAACTCAGTGGACGCAGTGATTCTACGCCCCAACAAAAAAAAAAAAAAAAAGTTTCGTTTGTCACTTCAATGTTTTAGCGATCGCTTTCACCCGCACTGACGCAACTAACCATGCAGCATCAATCATAGTAACCAACGAGTCAGCAAACAAAATTTGACAGCTCTATCAGTTGAACTCTAACCGTGATGGCAAAAACAGTGAAGCAACTCCTTTCAGAAGTGTGCGCATTCAAAGAACGGCACCCCGCCGCGTCGAAAACGGACATCGTGCGGCACTTTGTGGACGCCGGATACGCCCGTTCCGGCATCTACAACATTTTGGCACTATTAGACAACAATCAGAACATCGAAAGAACGCCCAGTTCCGGACAAGAAGCTCCAAAGGATGCTGAAGATGAAAACCGAAGGAATTTTGGCTACATTGTTGCGTGCCACAGTGGTCGGAAAATTAACAAGTCATTTTTTCAGATTGATAAAGCAGATCAATAACCACCAAAAATGTTTTCTACATAGATTATACCATCTTTACACAAATCCCGATGTTTGAATTAACATTACTTTTGAACTAGTATCACACTTAGAAAAGTTAACCACATGCGCAAGGAATTTTGCATTTTTTAAATGATGTTTTACTAGGTCTACTACCATGAAATTTAACACAGTAAGAAATGTTTAAATGCTCTCATATAGTTCAAATAGGTATACTTTCTCGTTCACATTACGTTTGAAATTGCATTTGATAAGATTTTCAGGAGATCAGAGTCGGCAAAGTCTTTGTAGTAATTTTTTCTCTATTTCACCGTTAATAAGTGATTTTAAACCCATCCCAAGGAACATTGCTGTTTAATCATGGTTTTAAAGTATTCTTGAAGTCTAATTCATGCTCTTCAGAACCCTTATAAAACCAAAATTGTTACTTGGGATCCCCGCTGATTCCCGCACTCATTCAGTGACTCACAAATTCCTTAGTATCTAAGGAAACAGGGAGTGAAAAAAAATCTGGCCTATTTTCGCCTAAACTCTCAAAAAATTGAAAAAACGAACTGTTGAGCGACGCGCAACTTGGCGGCCATTTTTTTTTTTGCTAAACCAGTGCACTCGTGTGGTACCACACGCTCAGACTGTGACCGCAGTTCAGCGCGTGTACTGTCGTGTGACTGTACAACATTTAAAGTGATTCTATGGAATTTAAAGTTTTTGTTTACAATCCAGGTAACTAAAATAACCCAGTGTTAAAGTTATAGGAAAACAATTATAAAAGCTTATTTTGCTGTTGTTTTTTTTTGCAGCCAGCAGTATGAAACTTTTTTCTGTTTCGAAAAGGCGTTTGTTTGACATCCTCCGGGCAGAGTTGCCACATTATTTTTCGTTCTCATCTTTTAGCTGCAAATATCTTGGTAAAAATCTTTACTGCACATGTTGTGCTCTGAAAGGAAAACAGATCAGTATACGAAGGATTCATTCACTTAAACCCTTCTTACAGGCCAGTAATCACATGAAAATGAATCATGTGGTGTTTGTTTAATTACTAAAAGTTCCAAGATATGTGAACAACATCGGAATGGAATAAACAATCAATCATTGTTATGATGCGTGTACATTAATTTGTTGAATTTAGAACTTAGTTGTGATGTTTATATTAGATGATCAACTCCTCCTTTGCTTCTGGGGCATTCATGATGTCCGTACAGATTTTGGACTTATTCAGATTTTATTACGAGAAAAGTCACTCCGCTTCTTCAAAAGAATGCGGAATTAGTAAAAAGTTCGCAATGAACTTTCTTAGCAAGTGAAAAGCTAGCTTTGCATCTGCTTGTTTGAAATACAGACGTTTCCTTAGACAAGTTTCGAGCTCTTCTGATTCTTCCACCTCGTTGTCCATGCAGATGGTTACCGTCCTCAGCTCACGGAAATCATTTTCAAAGGCCTGTTCCTCACCGTGTCAAAGAATTTTGGATGTGTTCAATAATCGAGTTGAGCTCCTTCAAAGGGCGCAGCTTCTTAGGGACAATGCTCGGTGCAGTAGTCAGAACTGGATCGTTCAGATCAAAGCGCTTAGTGATCTGTTTAATCAAATCTGTATAGAAAGCACAGCAGATCGAATAAAAAGCCTCCATCCTTGTAACATCAAGAGGTCCGGATCCACGCATTTCTCATGCAGCTACACTGATTTATATTTTCAACTTCTTACGAAGATGTTTCTCAAAATCCGAAACTCCTAAATCCGTCAGATGTTTTAGGCAATCATCCTCACAAAAATTGGCAAAGAGCACCATCAGCGAGACTTCAGCTGATTGCAGGATTGCATGTTCAGGAATTCCGTGGCATTTGACTAGAATATACGATTCGCTTTTTTGATAAGAGGCAATACTTACCCAAGTAGTACAGTACGGTCATAATTAGTTGTGGTAACTTGATTATGACTTAGCAAGTCATATTTATGTTACCTAAACCGAATGGCAACATGTGTGATACTAAGGTAGCTTAAGAAGTGGATAAGTGGCTGTGTCATCGGCTCATTATGACGACAATAATCAAACCGTTGTCTCAGTTGGATTAGAACGCGAAACCAACACGAGCTCCGAAAACCGTTCCATATTCGATTTTAAAACTGACTCTAACGATAGTAAAAAAGGTAGACGCATGCAGAACTGTGTAATCTGGAATTTTTTGTGTCATTTAGGGCTGCAGGGCAAGTAACTGCAGATATATCGCAACATTTGTTCCAGGTTCCTTGCACAAACAGTCAAAAAGTGGCAAGTACATTTGATCACGATTCAGCAGTTCCTGACGCCTAAGTACCATCTGCCTAAGTACCATCTTATCCAAACCTTTTTCTTTGTAATCGATCTGGAAATGGTTATAATCTGCGCAAAATATGTATAGGCTTGTAGCACTGCAAGATTATGTTAAAGCAAACAACTTAAACGCCAGAGGGAATATCTAAGGCAATTTGAGAAATTCTATAAAATTTTCTAAAATTATTTCAAAAAATTTATAAAGACATCCCCTAGCACACATAGAAACTGACTTTCAGATTGTTATCTGTCACGGTATTGTCAGTGTCAATTGTTTTATTTTGCTTTGTGGCCCAAAACCGCACAATGAAAGTAGTATTGATAAAAAATTTGGATCCTAAACTGTACTTGTTTTTTGAATTTGAGGTTTTTGAGTGGACAAGCAATTGCCAAAAATCTTTAAAATCTTGGTTTTTCTCAAAAATCTTTAATCTTTACATACAGATATCTGTATGGAAAAAATGAAAAAAATCTGTGTCAATCTAGATAAATCTGTGCATGTGGCAACCCTGCCTCCGGGAGTCAACTGAAATGCTTAGAGACAAGCAGAAAAGTGGTTTGACATCCCGTATGTTGGCTAAACTCCATCAAGATTGTCCTGCAGAGCTTCACGATCAAGGCGCTCCGGTAGTTCGGAGAGAAGTCTCCCGGTTTTGCTCCAAGTTCTATGAACGATGAGACAAATGTAGCAAGACTCTTTTCGTGTTTTTATCCCATTACGGCGATTGGTTGAATGATGAGATTGTTTTTAAGATACCATACATTGAGAAGTTAAAGAAGCGGGTGTGTGTAGGTCGTCCGTCGAAATCGTTTGAAGATTCGACAACGCGTTCGAAAAGGATAAAAACAGAGCCACTTCGAGAGAAACACTCTGCCGTTGAACTTTTATATGCCGCTGCTATGCAATTTCGATCTGAAGGTGATGAACGGGTTGCAAAATTGCTTCAAATTTTGTGCAACAGTCCTCGAACGGCAGCAGACATTCTGGATGCTTACAATAGGTCTGGAGCATACACCTTACCTGTTAAGTTACCTTAACAGGTAAGGTGTATGCCCCGCCCTGAAAAGGGTATATCCTTAATCATTGAAGCAGACCTCAGTAAGGCTCAGTATTTCTTGGTGAAATCCGTGGCGATAGAACATCATGCGGATGTTTTTCCATCTTATGATGCGGTCCTTGAAGCTACACAGAAGGCATACCCGTCACCGGATTCCGTTAAAGTCAGTGGAACGAGCGCGGAAGTGAGGCTTCAGAATCTTTTGAATCATAATGCATACCGAATTGAGGAAGTATTGGATAGCAAGGGATTACTGAATGATTTGGCAGAAACAGACCCCGAACTTGCACATAAATGGGGCTGCGATGATAGCGGTGGTCATCCCTAGCACAAGTTAAAACTTCCCGACGAGGTTTGAGGATCATTCGTCAATTTGGCTTACTGTGATTGTTTCCGCTTCAGCTGAAAGCTTGCGGCAATGCTGCAGACTCTCAAGTCATTTGGACGAACCCGGTACCGTCATCAACACGTTTTTGTCAACCGCTCCCACATACAGTTCTTCAAGGAGACGAAAGAAAGTTTGAAGGAAGAAGAAAAGTATTTCGCTGATCAAATAGAATCTTTGCTACCATCTACCGTGAGTTTCAGTAAA
Source organism: Aedes japonicus (assembly GCA_034211315.2). Lineage (NCBI taxonomy): Eukaryota > Metazoa > Arthropoda > Insecta > Diptera > Culicidae > Aedes > Aedes japonicus. The sequence goes on along the minus strand of JASCZW010002904.1, from coordinate 3,930 downwards.
TGGAAAAAGGCTGAGAATCCATCATCGTCTTTCCATGCCAATGATCGATGGAAAAGCCAGGAACATATTGACTGATACTTCTTCGATGGCAACATGTTGTGCTTGTAGGGCCACTCCAACGGCAATGGCTGTCAGTTCAGTGGTGAACAGACCAGTGAATACGGCTGTATTTAAATATGGCATATCTGTGCTTCACGCACGCATTCGATTCCTTGAATGCGTTTTGCATGTGTCTTAACGGCTGGAGATCAAGAAATGGAGTACCAATAAGTCAGCGTATATGGAGAGGAAGACGCAAATTAAAAATGGGCTAAAGAAAGAATTAGGAATTCTGGTGGATGTTGTGAAACAGGGTGCGGGCTCAACAAATGATGGGAACACAGGCCGAAAGTTTTTCGAAAACCCTTCCGTAGTGTCAGCTAATCACAGGATACAGTCAATGAACTGATTGAACATTTTAGTCATCCAAACTGCATTGGTTTCGGGCAAGGACAGTTGATGCCAAAAAGTTTAGCGTCTACGCATTGGAAACAGCCCAAATGTTAGAGGGATAAATATCGAGTACTACATGCCTGCTTCAATGCATTTCATCCTGATTCACGAAGCTGATGTCATGGCATCAATCGAGTTGCCCATGGGAGTTTATTCAGAGGAAGCCTTGGAAGCACGGAATAAAAATATCCGATCGTTTTGAGAACTCCGGACCCACAAATTTTCTACCAAAGCTACGATGACCGATGTTTCAACAGATTACTGCTAACTGGAGATACAGTGTTTTCTTCCTTCAAATCTACCAATCCAAAACACTACAAAGAGCTTTCAAGAGAAGTACAACAACTTTTGAAGTGAATTAAATTTATAATTGTAAATTTTTTGAAGCAAATTAATTCACTCATTCTAAGACTCACATGCTCCTTAGTATCTAAGGAAACAGGGAGTGGAAAAAAAACTGGGCAATTTTCATCTAAACTCTTAAAAAATTAAAAAAAAACTAACGGTTGAGTGACGCGCGACATTTTTATTTAAAATTATCCATAACTTTTTTTTTATATTCAGTTATTCCCAAATACCTTGTTGAACAAAAATATGCGTCACAATTTTCCCTATAACTTGTCAAAAGACCACTTTTTCAAAAATATTTAGAAAAAAGTTAGAACGAAAACACTTTTTTTTCAGGTACACCCTAATTTAAAGCAGGAAATTGCTCTAGCTTTGTCAAATGAAGAGCTAGGCAATAGATTTTTTCAGCAAAGTTGCATGAAAGTATATTTTCTACAAACTTTCCTTTGACACCAACCTTCTATATTGCTTCCTTGAATAGTTACCAACAGCGCCGCCCTAGCGGTGAAGTTCCGAACTAAAAACTGTCACCACAAGATGGCCAACATTCCTACACTCAGGAAATTATCCGAACGATTTTCATACGATCTGAACTATGAATCAAAAAGCAAGGGTCCCAGACGAATTCCATACGAAATCGTATAAAACGATTCCTGTTGCATTAGTCGCGAAAAACATGCCTCAGACTGACTTGCACAATCGACTTCGCTAATCGTCAGCGATCAACTGTCTCATGGGATTGGGGCTCGCCTCTAGATCCCGAGGTTATGGTTCGAACCCCGGTGTAACTTTTTTCTGTGAGGAAAATTTTCACACGAATCGTCCAATGAACTTCTTTCATTGAAGATATGTATAGAATTGTAATAATATCCTGTGGCAAATTTCCATACGATATTCGGATGAATTCTTCCTAATTGTTCGCTCTGGATGTGGGAATCAACGCTGAAGACACCAAGTTCTAAAGGCAACCCCTAGGAGTTATTAATTTCGCCGTATAAAATGGCTTTTCCGACTACTGTGCGTGCGCTTGGTTGGAAGGTCGGTTCAACCGACCAAACAGTTAAAAAGTACCTAGTGAACATGAACATACATGTCAGAAAGCGGAAGTCGCTCTCACTGGTTTCGGCACTGCATTCAATGACGCAGCGGCAGCGGCTGAATAAGATGGACGACAAGACCTATCTCACCCTGGATGGCAACGACTGGCAGGGCACTTTGTATCGTACTTCCCCCACGAAGGAAATAAGCTCCGAGTTGAAGTTCATTTCACACACCAAGTTCCACAAGAAGGTGCTGCTGTGGCTGACAATCAGCGAGAAGGGGATGTCAAAGCCGTTCTTCTTTCGCTCCAGACTGGCCGTGAACGGGGAAATTTATAGTACGAAATGCCTGCCGGAAGTTGCGTCGTTCATCAAGAAATACCATAAGGGCGAAGAAGCGGTGTTTTGTCCGGTTCTGGCATCGGCACACTATTCGAAGCGATCGTTGGAGGAGATGGAGCGGCTGAATATCGATGTGGTATCCAAGTCGGCGAACCCACCCAACGTCCCTCAGCTGCGTCCCATCGAAAATTTCTAGACCAACCTGAAGCGTAGAATCTAATCCAACAATTTTGTCGCGAAAACTGAGGAGAAATTGATAAATAAAACGAACAAAGAACTCAAAAACATGCCTTCACGCATGTTTTTGTCCGCCATAGCGAATGTTCCGGTTAACTACCTGAAGGCCGCTCGCAAGGGTGTAGAATTTTATTGCAAGTAAGCTTAAATAATTACCTTCCATTTAAAATTTATCAAAAACAATTATCTGTCATAGCTTTTTTTTATCACCATCCGAAAAAAAAAGTCAATTTTTTTAATGCAAACGTTAATGGCTGCCGTCGAGAAATGCTTCAGCGTAACCCTTAAGTCATTCTAATGAGTGTGATGATTCATGCCAATATATGTATTCATCCTTTTCCCCTTCTCACAAAAGAAGGGGAATACAGATCGCTCGAAAAATCCATTAGACTTAGCAGTCAAGATCGCATTTTTGGGGTTTTAACTATCAGCTTGTGGAAGACAAAAAATAGCAAGACTTCATCAGCATGCTTTCGGCAACGCAGCAGACATGGTCTAATAAATTTAACGTATGAATGACAACAATAACTGAGATTTGAAACCTAGAGGGTTTGAGTTGTTTAGTGGAATACCTGTAACTAGAAATGAGAAGAAAAATTAGTATTTTCCATTTAATTCCAACTACCTTTGCTTGTCTTGACAGATACGCGTATTTCATCTATAATGTGCAGAAGTCTGCACATTGTAGACGAAATACGCGTAGCTGTCAAGATAAGCAAAAGGTAGTAGGAATTAAATGAAAAAACTATTTTTCTTCTAATTTCTAGTTAACTGAGATTTGTCACTGAAAATTGACAGTACATCTTTTCAAGGTGCCAAGACGAATAGTCGTTTTGCCTTAAGGATGCCGGGCTTTGAATCAGCCGTTGGTTTTCCAAGCAATCCATCATTTTTCTTTGCAAACATGTATGGTAAGAACCGCGTCACTCAAGAACGGTAGTTATACACAACTCTTCGGATATTCCGGATATTCCCGATAATCTGGAGGGTCATGCAGTGCTCAGTCGAAATTACAAATGGGTTACTAAAAAATGAAAATAAAAACCTAAATTTATCCACCTATCGTGAGATTTGAAACTTTTTACACTTTCCTGGGAGTAGTAGGAATACGATCCTGAATGTAGGCCGTTGTGGTCCTGGAGACTTGATTTGGGTCACCATAGCACTTATTTTTAAATTCTCATGTTATTTAATGGAGTCGCATGAAGGGTTTTGATCCAAATCCGAATTTTGTGATCTGGATATTAGAAATCAAGTAAGAAGTTGGCACCTTCCCACTATTCCTTTCTCGATCGGAGGAAGGAACATATGGCGTCTATTAAGTTGGAAAAAATATGGGTGTTTCCCAAAGAAGAGATGGATTTACAGTTCCATAAATCTGTGCCAATTGTTCCGATCCGTATTGAAATTTTGTGTTTCCTGTACTTATGATTTTTACGGCTGCCAGCCGTCAAAAGATCATCGTGCACAG
>JASCZW010002903.1:0-23981 GCA_034211315.2 Aedes japonicus | reverse complement strand
GACTATTAGGACATTATGGCAAATGTTGGATCAACTATTTTTAATGGTCGTTTTGACCATGATCATAGTCGGTTTAAAATCACTATACTGCAATAGTCATCCTAACCCCCAATAATGGTAAAATTGACTATCAAATTCGTCTCTGTGTATGTTATTTTGACACAATCATTTTCTTCATGACTATCCACCCGCTGAGTCAATTCCGCAACGGCTATGTCTACGAAAACACTCGGTTATTTTAGCCTACTTGATAATGCTTGAAAAATCGCCTGCCATTTTATCTAGCGTGTGCACGCCGAATGTCTTTTTGCGAAAATTCTCCATACTGTGTTTTTTTTTGTCAGGTAAAAATGGGAAAAAAATTGCCGAGAGACTACAACAGGAGGCTGCACTTTTAGTTTAAATCTTTAGCAAATATTTGATACTAATTCTGTAATTATATTTGCAGGCACCATGCGCTATAGGCTGTTTTTACTGCCATGAACATGTTGCAGGTTATGTGTCTGGCTTGGAAAATCATTTGAAAAACTACCTGCCAAAAATTATATTAAAGTCAATGATATATTTTTTGACTGCACATTTACACGTTATAACTCTCGTTACAGAAGTTTCTATTCTCTGAACCATTACCACAGAGAACAGACATCCAAGCTGGAGTGCCCTCCGTGTGTAAATTTTTGTAACTGACATTTTAAAATTACAGCTCGTTTCCGTTAGTTTTGGTGAATCGTATGTTGATGGCGCCACCTGCGCGCTGTCAATTTTAGTTTGGTGAAACCTGGGCTAGGCGGCGCTGATGTTCCAACGGTTTGCTTTTAAAAGTTTACACAGTAAATTGAGAAAAGAATGTTCGAGCCTGGATGTCTGTTCTCTGTGCCATTACATAGTGGAAAAACATCCGGTAAGCTCTGGAAGTTCTACCCTGAAGTATAATGAACAATAAACCTCGCAATAAGCAATGTAACTGAAAAAACTGATTTTATTAGATTGAAATTTGAAGCTATCTCAACCCAATTTTCAGAACCAATTTCGCTTATTGCAACAGAAAAGTCGGATTGTTTGACAGCGTTCGGTAATATTTGAGTGTACCGATGTTCGGTTATCGTTGATTGGATTTATTTTTTTCAACCGTGTTTTTCGGTGAATTTGACAGATTGTGAGAAAGTGAGAACCCGGTTGTTCCATGTAGAACCGAACAGACTACCAAGTGTTAGGCAGATAAAAATTCGGTTGAAATTCAACCGCGTTCGATATTATTTTCTAAGTGTGTACTGGTATATTAAAATTGCAGAAGAAAATACTATGAGCTGTCAAAATGTACACTACAAAAAAATCAAGATCTTTTCCTATTAGTAGCAACATATAAAAATGTCAAATATAACACAGCATACATTTTATGAGCATTTTATACACATTAACAGCATTCACATACGACTAATAAACATACAAGATTGCAAACAAAAGTATTCCATTTGGAAAATATGTGTCAGAACTAATAGTTGAAAACCATAACATCTCACACATAAATTTGATTACGATTGGAAATAACACTAAGGAGTTTACGAATCAAAAGAAGAAGCGTTAAAGCATAAAAGAAAAATCTTTAAAATGGTGGCAGCAAATGTTGTGCTTGACAATATGGAGCTTCCAATGAATTTGTAAGCAGTTTTCTAGGGTAATATTCCCTAATTTGCTTGAGTTTGTATTTTATTTTCATTGATACGTCTTTTTCTGTAGATTTAGACCATAATTACGATTTGGATGAGAAATATTTCTTGTAGACACAGTCGGAATATCTAAAAAGTATTCCGACAAATGGTTTATTTGGTACAGGGAGCAAGTATAATGTAAGTATAATGAATTCATGTTTATTCAACTAATACAAATTTTGCATTTTATAGGGAAACGATGTCGCTGAGTTTACACTGGTAAACTATGGTTCAATTGGGAGAATTTTGGCTCAAACTACTTCCAGAGGAGGAACAATCAAATTCATCAGATCAGTATGTGGAAGAACGGCTAGAACACCAGTATAATTATTCTGTGGATCATCCTTCTAAGAGTTTCATTTCGTCACCATCAATCCATACTTCGTGTATTTTTCCTGAAGAGGCACAGCAATTGTATTGTAGTGCACATATTTGTTAAAAAATAAGTGCTTGAAAATCATTAGTAAAATTATTTTCTTTATTATCTTTTCTGGATGAAGTTAATGTATAATGCAAAACAATATGTTTTTCTTTCCATAGATAAAATATGAGTGCTTATTATTGGTATATATTTTTTACATTTATTTCACCAACCAACCTTTTGATGTGTATGGAAAACAAACAATAAATTTTATGTGTACCTCTTATACGCATTACGCATTCAATTGCCATTGTGTTACGTTTGTCATCTTGTTTACGTCCGTTATTAAAGTAAAATATTAGTGTGTAAATCGATTTTTCTTTGTTTTTAAAGTGTTGCTATCGTCTCGCTAGACAATATTCTGCTAAACTCTTTTTGAAAACTGTTGATCTGTGCAACCGTTCAATAAGACCAACCTCCAAAAATCTACCGAATCTGTTCCATCCATATCATTTTGCTGTGGAGCTTCACCTCAAACCAGTATGGAGAAACAACAATGCGGAGAGTGCCAGTTAGAAATCAACGACCTTGAACCATTGTGTTGTGGTTTTTGCGAAGTGTATTTCCACATTAACCAGCAGTGCTGTGGTCTGAATATTCGGAATATGAAGGAACCGTTATCGTCTGGGAAAATAATGTTCATCTGTCATTGCTGTCGTGAAGAACTGAAAGGCCGTTCTATTCGTCGCTACATCGCTGAGCAACACCATCAAACAAAAACGCCTGCGCTCGCATTTCTGCCTGTACAGGTTCAGCAGCTGCATGATGTTGTGGCCGAGCTAAGCAGAAAAGTTGACAGTTTTTCAGTCACGCCACAACGCTGCCGTCCAACATCTTTAAGTGCTACTCCAATTTGGCCCAGACTGAATGCGAAACGCCGTCGGGAGGATCGACCCGATTTCAACGCGGCAGTCACGAAAGGGACAAAGACTATTGATTTGAGTGATCTCTCCGTTCCCTCCATCTCGGCTGCTGCCCCACCGGTGAAGTTTTGGTTATATCTCTCCCGATTGAACCCACTCATAACTGATGATGACGTGCAAAGTGTTGTTTCGCGATGTCTGAGCACAACAGACCCTATCGACGTAGTGCGGTTGGTTCCCAAAGGAAAAGATACATCCAACCTGACATTCGTGTCATTTAAGGTTGGTCTTGATCCGGATTTGAAAGACTGTGCTCTAGACCCTGCTTCATGGCCCTCTGGATTGCAATTCCGTGAATTCGTTGACTTGGCAAAAAACTAATAAATTACGTCAACCCAACTGATTCCACTTTCGACAACAACTCATCTATCGACGACAAACTCTCCGAACCGGGACACCTCAAAACAGGCAGCAAGGAAGCCCGTGAACCGCCCAGCCCAGTCATGCTTTCTGCTGACATCTGCCATCTTCACCGTCCCGGACCTGTGGCTGGTGACGGTAGAGGGGGCTTCCGGCCTGCACCCTCAGGCAAGTATGATTTCGATTTGGATGTTTCGGTACCTGAATCCGCTTTGATTTCCAGCTCTCCGGATCGTACTTCGAATGAATTGCGGATATACTATCAGAACGTTCGTGGGTTGAGGACCAAAATCGACGCGTTCTTTCTGGCAGTCTCGGAGGAAGAATATGATATGATTGTATTAACGGAAACGTGGCTGGATGATAGGATGAATTCGTCGCAACTTTTCGGATCATTATACAATGTCTACAGAACTGATCGATCCCCGCTGAATAGTCATAAAACACGCGGCGGAGGGGTCCTGATTGCTGTTTCAACTAGGCTAACCAGCTATCTCAGCGAGTCGCCCATTTCAAGCCGATTGGAGCAGATTTGGATTGTTCTGGAGCATCTACGAGACACACTTAGCGTGGGCGTAGTCTACATTCCTCCCGATCGAAAAAACGATTGCACAATCATCCGTGATTATGTGGATTCGCTAGGCTCAATATCAGCTCAACTGAGCTCTCACTCTCCTGCGCTCTTATTCGGCGACTACAACCAAGCTGGGTTACAGTGGCGCTTGGCGGGCAACGACATTCCAATGATCGATCCCTTGTTATCGCATATGCCGGCGGCTTGTTCTAGCCTTTTGGATGGATTTAATTTTCATGGATTCACTCAAGTTAATACTATGCTGAACCGGAATGGGCGCTTGCTCGATCTTGTGCTAGCCAATAATCGTGCATTACCGGGCACACTCCTTACTCTGCCAGTAGAACCACTAATCGATCTAGATGCCGACCACCCTGCTCTCGTCGTGAATTTCAACCTACCCGCCCTGTTGTTTCATTCGCCGCCATCTGAGTCCTACTCTCTTGACTTTCGGCGGACCGATTACGCTGCATTGAATAATGAGCTTGCTGGAATTGATTGGCAATTTATTGAATCGACAAGTAATGTGAACGACGCAGTTGATTTTTTCAGTTCTGCGCTAGAAAATGCAATTTTTCGCATTGTTCCAGTACGTCGCCCTCCGCAAAAACCATCATGGTCAAATCCACGCCTACGCGTACTGAAGCGACAACGCTCTGCCGCCCTACGTAAGTACTGCACTTCCCGCTCACCCTACTACAAACGACAGTTTAATTTCGCAAGTCATCGTTACCGCAAATATAACCGTTTCCTTTACAATCGACATGTAAGACGCACAGAAGCAAACCTGCGAGAGAACCCAAAAAATTTTTGGTCGTTTGTTAACTCCAAGCGAAAGGAAACCGGGTTGCCTTGTTCCATGTTCCTCGGAAACAACACAGCCAATACTGAAGGTGAGAAACGCAACCTGTTTGCCCAACGTTTTATGGAAGTGTTCAACGATTTCTCGGCTTTGCCGACACGAGTGATAGATGCTACTATGGGGTTGCCACACGACGTGGTCAATTTCGATTTTCCACGCATTACTGATGACATGGTGATGACTGCAATTCACAAACTGAAGCTCTCATTTGCCACTGGCCCTGATGGCATCCCATCGTCAGTTTTAAAACGATGTGCAGACAGTCTTTGCCTTCCCCTTGCAAGGATCTTCCAGCTTTCGGCGCAGCAAAGTGAGTTTCCCACACGCTGGAAACACTCGTATATATTTCCGATCTACAAAAAAAGGAGATAAACGGGACATTGTCAATTACCGTGGTATCACCTCACTGTGCGCATGTTCAAAGGTGTTTGAAATTATTATAAACGGTTCCTTGTTTGAGTGCTGTAAAAACTACATCGATTCTGATCAACACGGCTTTTATCCGAAACGATCGGTTTCCACGAACCTGGTTCAGTTTACTTCTAGCTGCCTGCGTTGTATTGATTCTGGATGGCAGGTTGATGCTGCGTATATGGATCTGAAGGCTGCGTTTGATACGGTGGATCATGAAATTCTGCTTGCTAAGCTGGACATACTCGGCATATCATCTGCCGCTGTGGATTGGTTTAGGTCTTACTTGGTGAATCGCTCAGTACGGGTTAAGATTGGAACCTCGGAGTCGGAAGCTTTCACAAATAATTCGGGAGTTCCGCAAGGCAGCAACCTTGGTCCACTGCTCTTCTCGATCTTCATAAACGATGCCATCTTGCTATCCCCACCAGGGTCCCGCCTCTTCTACGCAGATGATTCAAAAATTTACAAAACTATAAAAAGTCTATCAGACTGTTCCGACTTGCAGCATATGTTGTGTATTTTCGCCGATTGGTGCTCAAGGAATCTGATGGGCTTAAGCATCGAAAAATGCAACATAATATCATATCACCGGAAAAACGCACCAATCATCTTCGACTATGTCCTCTCCGGGCAATCGCTCACTCGCGTTCAACACATCAAGGATCTCGGTGTTATTTTGGATAATGGAATGACATTCAGATTTCACTACAACGACATTGTGTCCAGAGCCAATCGTCAACTGGGCTTTATTTTTAAAATTGCTGACGAGTTTCGTGACCCGGTCTGCTTCAGGTCACTTTATTGCTCACTTGTACGTTCCATACTGGAATCATGTGCTATTGTATGGTGTCCTTTCCAGGCCATATGGATCGCCAGAATCGAAGCAGTTCAACGAAAGTTCGTAAGATACGCTCTTCGCTTTCTCAGTTGGCGTGATCCTACGAACCTGCCTCCGTATGAAGAGCGTTGCCGTCTGCTTAATATCGAGCCACTTGAGGTGAGACGAAAGGCCGCTCAGGCTTTGTTTGCTGGGAAGCTGCTCAGGGGTGAAATTGACTGTCCGGCACTGTTGTTACAGTTAAATTTGTACGCTCCCGAGAGACCTCTTCGTCAACGTGTATTTTTGCATCTTGAGCCACAGAACAACAACTATGCACTCCATGAACCAATTCGAGAAATCAGCCAGCGTTTCAACGAGCGTTTCAATATGTTCGACTTCAACTTATCTGCTGACGTGTTTCGTCATCGGCTACTTGACTCTTTCCGTACTTCTGGCCGTAACCAAGTAATTTAAGTTTTTTATTCATTTAGACATTCGTTGTCAGTTGAATTATTGTGATAAATAAATAAATAAATAAATTACATACATACCTTTCCATGCAGCCTACACATAAAAGTATTAGTTTGGTGTTATTGCAAAAATCTATATCGATCACACATATACTTGATATGGACTTTTTTCTCAGCGTATGGTAGTTTACACGAAAATGCAGTATTTTATTCGGAAGTTTTGGTGGAGTTTTAAAAACTGGCGTAGTCAGCCAAAATAGAAGCAACTACCTCAATTTTGCTTTCTGTGTAGGTAATTTTGAAAAAAAAGTGAAGAACTTTCATTTAAGTTCAAGTTTATGCAACGTTAATCAAAATAAAAACATAAAAAAATAGAACGCCATTATCGAAGTCACATGAGCAATCCAAAATATTTTACCAAAATTCATGCCGTAAAATAACAATAATTACATACTATAATTGAAATTGCCCGACAACAGCATCTTGAAAATTAATTTTTGATTAAAAAGAATTTGATTTCATGCCACGCCTCGGTTTGAAAATTCTACAATTTATCAAAAAATAAACCTCTTAATGTTAAAACTATTTTTTATTTCAATCCAAATGCCATATTTTTGTTCTTATAATACGACACTTTCTTGTTGAAAGCTTATTTTGAAATAAAACTTATTTGCTTTCATTTTCAACGATGCGACGATTTCGATTTGACAGTTCTACAATTGGTTTTGAAAGTTTCAACTTTTAAATGTACCAAGCAGGAAAATTTTGATTTGACCGTTTGAACTTTTTTGTTGTAAAAGCAAACCGCTTTCTACGAAAAAGAACCAACGTAACTTTTCAATTTTAGTAATGTTTCTTTTAATTCTATCAATCATTATTCTTTGTGTGTAGATATGATTGCTGGTGGAAAACCCTATTCTATCTACTAGCGCTTGACCGTATGCAACATATCATGGGCCTTATTTGAAATTTGTCGCAAAGGGTCCGAGTGCCAGTATTGTTTACAAACAATGAATCTTTTTACATTTGGATACTGGAGATGTTGGCTATAGGAACATTACTGTCCGTCAGGCCCCTGTGACAAAGCCATCCGAGTACAGCTGAGAACGTGTTCTTTAAAACACAATATTCATTCCCCTCGAAGTCGCTCCCTCGTCGAAATATCAGCGACAGTTCAAATATTGACAGTTCTCGTTTCGTCACGAATAAGCTGATACCGTGTTTTGATTCATTTTCGAACGAGAAAAAGTTGTAATAGTGTTTTCCTAAATAATTCCTTATTTATGTTAAAACAATCGACTTAGAACTTGATCTATCCAGTAGAGCATTGCCGCATATTCTACAATCCACAATGGGATCATCGGACTGGGACGGTTAGTATTTACAAACGTTCGATAATCAATGTTTACATTCTTCCTTCAGAGAATACCGAAAAGTGATGACGAATGATTATGGTAATCACGGTTCTGATTAGACGATAAATATCCTTCTTGCAGTATTGCGAAAGCAAGCCCGTCATCTGGAGAACGACATCGACCTGAAGCTGATTGCGTTCAACAAGGTTGGTACCGGCAGCAGTTCACTCAATTCTGCTGCGAGTTCCTCATCGGACACTTCGCCTCTGCTGGGTGACCATGTCTTTGAATCACTTTCACTGGAAATCGAACAGATGTTGGAGAAGTTGTCCAACATCAACGAAAAGATGGGTGAAATCCCCAGCACGGGTGCGGCCGTCATGCACGTTTTACAACGACATCGAGAGATTTTACATGTAAGGTCTTTTGTGTTGCTTTGAAAATGATCGAATTGATGAAGGAATTTATTCACAGGGCTATCGGCAAGAGTATTTGAAGATTCAGGCTAATCACACAACCCGAATGGAACGTGAGGAATTGCTGCGGGGGTCAGGCCTAGGTGGAACGACGTCACTGAGTTCACCTTCAACATCCGGGTTGAGTAGAAGAGATATGTATCTGAAGGAGAACACACACCTTCACAAGTAAGAGTTTTCGGGACACTTTTCCTATTCCTAGGAGTTCTAATAGAATTGAGTCGATTTCAGTTCAAGCTCCATGGTAAATGATCAAATCAGCATTGCGATGGAGACGAAGGAACATTTGAGCTCGCAGCGGCAACACATGAAGCGCTTCCAAACTAGAATGCATGACATTTCCAATCGGTTCCCACTTATTTCTAGGTAACATTTTTGGGAAACCGCTCTGTTTTTCGATTTAACTCATTATTTTTTTGTCTTATAGCCTCATTCAAAGAATTAACATTCGTAAACGACGGGAGTCTCTGATATTGGGAGGCGTAATTGGAATTTGTACGATCCTTCTACTGCTGTATGCCTTCCACTGATCACCGCGCGGGGTTCATGTTTTATATTCGACAATGTTATTTCGTCAATACTTGGTCGTTGTTATGTATCAGATGGCAATTGTCTGCTCTCGAGAAAAGAAAAAACCTAACCCAATCTAGCGGAGGTATTCTTCAGCGGGGGAGGAGCCGAGGGAACTGCATCGATGGCAGAGAATTATTTGTGGTTATTTTATATAGTTAGATGTTTAAAGAGTAATCGAAAGCGGTCGAGGTTTTGGCAAACAATTTGACTGGCCAGTATATGTGTATTTATCAGATTGCATAAGAAGAAAATAAAGAAAGTCGCATTTGGCGGCGTTTGTGATAGAAATCGTAATTTGGTTGTTTTAGAATTTGCGGAATTTGGGTTTTCCCTTGGTGTATACTGCCACTGTTTGCATAGCCCCTTATCGGGATAGGAAATTGTATGTAAAGTCGAAGACAGTTAATACCAAAGACACACAGCTCTCTTTTTGTTTCAGTCTACATGATTAAAGCGCCCTCAACGCATTTCAGGAACATTAAACGTTAGGATGTATGTGTGTGTTATCATTTTCCGTTTTGACAGCGCTCATAGTTTTGATACTCAGCATAAACAGAAGTTAAACAATTCTATAACGGTTCGTCTTTACTATCCAACCAAGCCAAAAACAAATGGGTCGTAAAAACTGTTGTGTTCCGGGATACCTTAGCTCATCCAACGCAGGAAATACATCCTTTTATAGATCTATAGGATAGTTGAAACCAACAGGTTATTACAATATAGCCATTGTTCAAAATACTGTTAAGTTTTGCAGCTCCAAAACTTAACAGTATTTTGAACAAAAACACAGTTGCGTGTAAACTATTTTGCCAAAACGACGATCTCCCGGATAGTAGCGTAATCTGCGAAGATCACTTTTTGGACCAATTGTTCTTGGCGTAATTTGCGTAGACCATTAAAAAGGACCAAGGGTTATTGAAAAAAAAAAATCCACAATAATGCAATAATTTGAGCAAATATATAATGCTTTTTTCGAATAGATTGGTGATTTCCTGGAGGTAGCAAGAAAAGTTGAAATTACTTCGAGTCACTAACCAGAAAATGAGAAGAAATATTAGTAATTTCAATTTTCTAGTAACAGGTATTCCACTAAACAGCTAACACTCTCCAGGATACTTCGATTCGTTTATCAGAGGGTTTGCTAGTTTCTGTCTCCAGCGTCAAAAGTCATCAGTGGTCTGCAGCTCTTGCCGATCAAGATCACTTAGCTGAGATCACACTGTTTGACGAAACGCCAAATATTTGGCAAATTTGGTCAAATATATTTGACCAACGTGTGATCGCCAAATATATTTGACCAAATAATGCTATGGCAAATGTTTGGTTTGTGTTTGTCATTCCAATTATTTGATGATTTGTCAAATAGTGTGATACCCTTTGTCAAATATATTTGCTCAATTCTAACAAATAATTTATTTGACGCTCTGGAAATTCTTGAGTGGCAAACATCAGCAAATTCATACACAGAGAAAAATAAGCCAATTCATACACAGAAAAAAATCCGTTCTGAAAAAAATCCGTTCATTTTATCGTGATTCTGTTCACGCATGATGAAACATAACCACAAACCATTCCAGGACCATTTGTTGTTGTTGACGACCGTTTCCGAGTTTGTTACGATATTTAGCAGAAATATAATAAGCCTTGCGAAGTTTAAGCAGATGCAGACCCCTTGGTCCGAAGTACACCTTGATGCCAGCACCTTGCTGTATGTATTTGCGCCTTTGTTTTGATTTGCTGTGTTATTCTGACAGAATATTTGAGAGTGTGTTCGTTTGAGTTCATTATTAGCAACAATCAATATGTAACTAGCGATTTGAAATGGGTTCACTGTTGTAGAACCCCTTGGTCCGAATTACACCTTGCAGCCAGCACCTTGTTATACATATTTGCGCCTTTGTTTTGATTTGCTGTGTTATTTTGACAGAGTATTTGAGAGTGTGTTCATGTGAGTTCATTATAAGGGGTGCATTATTGAGCTTGGGACCGAGCTTGGGACGATGTTCTAGTACTGACTGAGCCAAGAAAAAAATCGTTTTTGTATGGGACCTACACTGGAAATAAATCAAACGTTATCGCTATAAGATTATACACATAAGACGTCGGTTTATACCACTTCATTAATTTTATGCAGGTAACAATATAAATTATTACGCGAACATAGTGTCCATCAGGCTCACACATAAACTCAATGTGCATAAACAATATAATCAATCAAGCGTCTTTTATTTTGCAGTGGGGCATCGTTTGACGTTTATCTATGAAAAGCGCATTGCAATAATTTAACCACGTTTACACATAATACCGATGTTTTAATTTTATATTTTCATGAACTGTACTGAACAGGAAACTGTACCAGTATTATTAAATTGAGAAAAATGGCAGAATCTAGTGCGATTGCTGAGGTGTTTACCGAAATTTTGAAGCTTCCCGCGGGGATCATCAATATTTTTGGAGGTATTTATAAAATTACTAAGTTTGTGAAATATGAGCGCATTTGTTAATGAAGCAAATTACTTCCAGATTTACAAACATTGTTTTCTATATCTGCGGAGGAAATTTTGAACCGGCTTTTATTTCATGAAAAATCAAGTAAACAAGCTGAAGCCTTTTTCAACATAATTTACGATTGGAGATCACAGGAGCTAGAAACGGCTATTCTGGGAGAGTTGGGGTTACCTTTTGAGTTTTTGCAATTGTGGAAAGGTAAATTCAATCAATATTTTGCATCATATTCTCATTGTTTTCACTGCTAGAATCTAAATAAGAACAGTAGCTTTAAAAGAGGCTCAATGTTCCGTTTGTTAGTTTCATCAATAATAATTTGTGAAGACTAAAACAAAGTGTGGATCTCAATCCCATTAATAATACTAATTTAATTTTCTTTAAACACTTTAGCATACGATCTCTCGGTGAGAGAATTGTCATCGGTCACTCTCGACGAGCTCACATTGATCTTGTCCACATCTTCAACCAACTGGAATTTGGAAGAAATCTTCGAAAGGCTACTACAATGGAGGTCGCAAAAGGTAAATTTATTAACATCATGACCCAGTTATGTGTTTATGATCTTTTTTTCCAGGGATATGAAGTATTGAGTTTTGAAGTCATTGATTGCATAAATGAAGAAACAAATTCTGATCACGAAGTAAATCAGAACCGCAATTCAGCTATCGACGTCAAACCAAGCGTCGAAAGAATCACCCAAGACGGTGGTGATAGCAGTCAACCAATCTACGAGGACATAATTATCGGACCAACAATAACTCCTTCCAATACAAACATTACGGTTCAATCCATGTTACAGGAACCGATATGAGAAAAAGATCGTGATTATATCGAGACGCCCATAATAGATGAGAATACACGCTTACGGGCTGTTGCAATTAAGGAAGTGGAGCATTTCAATCCGGCCGTATTGAAGAAATTGCTGGGCACTTCGTTAGCTGGTGAAGCTATACTGAACAGAGCGAAAAAGGGTCCCCTATCGGAAACCAGCCAAAATGAACTTTCGGGAATTATTGCTAATCATCACATTGTTCACGGATTGAAATCGACTGAAAACGTTTTGGAATCATATGTGGATGCTATCGTATTTTGTCTAAAATACGAAGCCAAGGTAGATCCTGTACGTAGTAGTTAATATTTCTTTATAAAAAGCTTGTTCACTTTTTAGGAGGATTATTTTGTCCCACGCAAAGGAGAAAAGAAAAACCCTTGTGGCAAACTGTACAATAAAATAACCAATGTAAAGCAGAAGAAGAGAAACAGAGAGAAGGCAGAAGATACATTTCTTGCGAAGCACAGACGGATTGAAGATGTGGTTGAAGATTCACCAGCAATGCATGAGGCAATGGATTGGTTACTTTTGAACCGGAAGCCATGGAGTGTCGTATTGGAGAAATGGTCTGACACATTTCCGAAACGGAAAGAATTGCTTTGCAATACTAATTTGCTGCTAATGCTTTTGGAAAAATTTCCACACTACAAGGATCCATTTGGTTTTCAACTGGTGAGTTTGATGACTTAAATAATAATATTAATATGGAAAATAAGCCAAAAACAGAAGAATAACTCTTCTCTGGTTGGGTATAAAACAAATAACCTACACTTTTAGACAAAAACCTTCACGGAGCAGTTAAGTATAGAAAGCCTACGTTGGGTATAGTTATGTTTACCTACCGTTGTTGACCTACCTAACGTAGGCTTCCCACACTTAACAGCTCCGTTGTGTACTTTTTACTAGGCGCGTACATACCTTTGTGAACAAAACATGTAGCAAGTTTACTGCGTAAACCAAAGGTCACCTATGCAAACCAGAATCTATTTTAAATTGGAGTTCCTTCATGATGGCTCAATGTTGTGTAAGCGTTTTCCTCGGTTTTCATACTGAACAGCCTAATCTTGTAGATACGCCTAACTCAACTTGTAGAAAACGGGTTTTTCTGCTCTTTGTTCCTATTAGTGTAGGCATGGACAGTCTATGTCTTGCATGGAAATATTCTGATGAATTTTGTTTACATTTGCCTCAACAGTTGCTGGCACTTTTTTTTTCATTCAATGAACACTCCCATTTGATTTTACTCAATTTTTGAGTAAAATTGTATACTATCGCTTTTTCTCTCACGGAAATGTTACTCAATTTTCGTAAAAAGTGATAATCAATTTAAGTTCAAAGTTCCTATCTATTTTTATTAATTCTGTTCCTTGTCTTTCTCAAGATCCTAGTTATAAAAAAATGGGTTATATAGCTACATCAGAAATATTAGTCACTTATACCACTTATACTTTTTTTAGATTGACAAGGACTTTTGTTTGCTCAAGGCTGGTATACCAAATGGACTTACTTTGATTGAACAAGACCTACCAAAACTGATCAAATTTCTAAATAGGCCTTACTCAGACGAAAAATCAAAACAGTTGTGCAAAACGCTTGTTGC
Source organism: Aedes japonicus (assembly GCA_034211315.2). Taxonomy (NCBI): domain Eukaryota; kingdom Metazoa; phylum Arthropoda; class Insecta; order Diptera; family Culicidae; genus Aedes; species Aedes japonicus. The sequence goes on along the minus strand of JASCZW010002903.1, from coordinate 10,084 downwards.
TCCTGATACATCTACAGGTACTTTAATTTTTCTATGTTTCTACATCTTTGAAGTCAAAATTGTGTTCCGTTTAGTATTTATTAAATTGAAATAGAATATATTAAAATACTGTTACTTTTTCTTCATTAACTTTTCAGATACAAAAGTTACAGTGGTTTTGATTCTACTGAATTGCATCTTAAGACCAACCAAAGTAGCAGTCCACTTCAAACCCTCAGTTTTGACGGCCCAGGAGGAAATAATAATTTTTGCCGAAAACGATAAGGATGCCAAACACAAACTGGATTTGTTCAACACGATGTACACTCGACTCGGATTTTCAACAATCCCCAAACTTGTATTTTTGGGTAATGATGCTGAATCACTCCGTGGCAGTTTCCAGTTGCACTATCAAAACATTGTTTATTCATTGGACTCAGCGTTGCGAGCTGTTGATGTTTTGATAAAGTTCAACACAGTTCTTGGACTCAAGCACTCGAAAATTTCCCGCTTGGTTTGGCAGTTTTTTAGAACAGCGTATTATCAAATTTCAGGCGAGGCTGAATATTCGTCAATTATTCGGCTTAGAAGAACCCTTGACTCACAAATTCTTTAACTGTACAATAAATACGATGTTTCGATGCTTCGTTGGAAGTTGTGCTGGTTTATTTGTCAGTGCAGATTCATACATCGATCATTTACAAAAAGTTCACCAGCCTCCATCAGACTATAGATTCCAGTGCACAGCTCCTAATTGCAATCAAGTTATTTCTAAATGGTACATTTTCAAAAGACATTTAAAAAATCATTTGATTTCCAAAAATTATAAGAATAACGACTTCAATGAAACTCATAAACTTCGTGATGATGAAAGCTGTACAAGTGAACCAAGAGAGAAACAAATATGTGGAACAAATCAAAAGAGTGAAAAATGCCATATTATTGAAAATCTAACTAAAATCGATCAAGCAGCAGTGAATTTCACGTTAAGTCTGCACTGTCGGCCGAACATAACGAGATTGGATGTAAGAAGAATACAAGAAGGAGCGCAAGAAGTATACCAAAGGATATTAGAAAATATTGAAAATCTGCCAATACAAATACCGGATGACCAAACCGCATTTGAATTCACTTTGTATATGAATAAGTTAAAAAGGTTTTTGAGTTTATCGATACGGATTTTAAATTTTTTAAGCATCTCGAGAATAACAATTCATTTCGGTTTCCGGAGATAGTTCATGTTCAGACAAATAAAACAGTCCAAGAAAAATATCTGCAACCAAGCATAGAAGAGGATAAAAATTACATGGTATTAATGCCAATAGAATTTCAGTTGAGACGATTTTTCGAAACAGACGGAGTTCTCAATGAAGTTGTTGCTTACATAGATGAAGTTTCAAAATCAGACGACATCATAAATTTTATCAATGGATCACTGTATAAAGAACTAAGAGAAAAATATAAAGAAGATATTATCATTCCGATCAGTTTATATTCAGATGAATATGAAATTAATGATCCCCAAAGTTCCCATAGTAAGAAGCACGCCATATTAGGAGTTTATTACACTTTTCCTTGTTTACCGGACTGTCACGGTTCAAAGTTGAAAAATATTTTTGTAGCAGCGATTTCCAGAAAAGTTGTTGTTAAAGATGTTGGAATGAATTTATTACTAGAGGGTCTTATTGAAAAGTTTACGAAAATTGAATTGAATGGAATGTTATTTGTATTAAATAAACAAGTAGTGACAGTAAGATTTGTTGTAAGTGTATTCCAAGGGGATAATCTTGGAATACACACATCGTTACAGTTTATGACTTTTGGCGCCAATTACTATTGCAGGTTTTGTAAGAGGTCTAAGGATTGCATGCAACATGACTGTGAAGAACACGAGGAAATGCTTCGTAATAAACAAAATTACCTTCTCGATGTTCAGATGAATTGTCCATCCACCGGCATTAAAATGAATTCTATCTTTAATAACCTTCCATCATTTCATGTTGCATCAAATTTCACGGTAGATGCTATGCACGATGTATTCAGTAATGGGATTCTTCAATACGGACTTGTTAAAATTTTGAACTATGCAATCTATGAAAAACAATGGATCTCAATTAAATTTTTAAACACTCGTGTCGTGACCTGACCGAAGTTTTCCGTCTTGAAAATCTTGATAAACTGTTGCTGCTGCTCCTGGTCCGTTGCTGTCAAAGTTCGTTACAAGAATGAACTGAATCAGTAGTAGTAAAAGTTGATCTTTATTTTCATTGTTTTTTCTTATATTCTAATTAAACATTTTAAGTGTTTCAGCCCATTGGGCTCTTCAGCTTTGTTTAATCTTTTATGTGTTTTATGTGTTACTTGTGTGTTGTGTTCTAATTATTTTTGTTTTCCAGTTCAGCCCTTGGGGCATTGTTTGTTAAAATTTGATAACCTACCTAATCTACAACTAAAACTACAATTTGAAAATCCTAGGGGTGGGGAACCAGATTCTGAATGATCTGGTGATCCGATGTCAGGCAGCGTGCCCTGTACCGATTGATAGACTCACTAAAGCGATCGTCGAGCATTTTTTATCTCGGCCAGACGGTGGACCTCAGATGTTCTTGTCCACGGAGGGGTGTTCATTATCATCCTGAGGAACTTGTTTTGTACTCTCTGAAGTTTCAGGTGATGTGTTTTTGCACAACTCTCCCAGATTGGCATTGCATACTCGATGACCGGAAGTATAATTTGCTTGTAGACAGCAAGCTTATTTTTAAGGGATAATGTAGACCTTCTGTTGATCAATGGGTACAGTAGTTTCAACAGAGTGTTACATTTTGTGACAGTTTTGTCAACCTGATCCCTGAAAATAAGCTTGCTGTCTAGAGTGACACCAAGATAGACAGCTGATTTGGTCCATTCCACCGTTGTGTTGTTCAGGCTTATTTTACAATTCTCAGGCGGGACAAGTCTGGGAGAATTAGAATGTGGAAACAGGATGACCTGGGTTTTCGCTGCGTTGATACAAATCTTCCATTCAGTGAAGTATTCTGACAGAACATTCAGGCTTCGCTGCAGTTTCGCGGCAAGCGCTCTTATTACCCTACCATTGTGGACGACTGCAGTATCATCGGCGAACAACGACAGAGATCCATTTTCAGGGAGCGGGGGTATATCCGAGGTGAATAGATTGAACAGAAGTGGACCTAATATACTTCCTGCGGAACACCGGCGGAGATCTCCTGACTGCCGGAAACTGCACCATGCAACGAAACACGGAATGTCCTGTCAGAGAGATAATTTTTAATAATCTTCACCAGGAAGATTGGAAGATTGTATCGCTTGAGCTTGTACACCAAGCCATCATGCCACACATTATCGAAGGCCTTCTCGATATCGAGAAGGGCCATAGCGGATGTTTTCGAAACAGACTTGTTCCGCCTGAGGATGTTCATGACTCGATTAAGTTGATGGACTGTTGAGCGACCATGCCGGAAACCGAACTGCTCATCCAACAGGATATTGAGCTCGTCAGCAGATGTTAGAAGCCGACGGTGGATCGCTTTCTCGAACAGTTTAGATAGACCTGAGAGAAGGCTGATTGGTCTATAGTTTCTGGAACATGAAGGATCTTTCCCAGGTTTCCGGAATGGGGATGACTTTGGCTGACTTCCAGCACGATGGGAAGTAGCCAAGATGGAGAGCATTGGTTAAACACCACTGCCAGATGGTTGTAGAACTGGGGCTCAATTGCTTGAGCTCCAAGTTCATGATGTTTGTCGAAACCTGGGGCCTTCATGTTCTTAGAGGTCTTGATATAGAGTCAACAATTCGTCAGCTGAGATCTTCAAATCTTCGGAGAAGTCGTTAGGACTTTGGTCGATGTTAGTTATAAGCGCGCTAACGGCAGCTTCGTGTGGACTGACGATGTTTTGACCGAGATTGTAGAGCTGACGAAGTGTTGACTTATCTCATCAGCCTTCTCTGCAGGTGTTATCAACCGATCCCTTGAGTCATTGACGCTCTAGTGGGATCAGCCAGGTGGAATGGGCCTTGGCTTGGTTTTCAAAATTTTTGTCATCTTCCAGAACGGCTTTTGCGCAATCTGGGAGAGAGCGGATCTTGTCAGCGAAATTGTTGTTTCTAAAGGGTCCACCATTCTGGCCTTAATGGTACTGACCGCTCGATTACAGTGACGGTTTGAGGCGTTAACGGCAAACCAGTTCGCTGATATTGCCGTCGAATGGCGTTGCTGCAGATTGAATAAAGTTCTTTGGTGGGTCACATCAGTGGGTGCTGGAGTCCCTCACCTGATCAATCACCGGTACGTGTTGTTCCCGAGCCCTGCGGGCGATCCGCTTGCTCGATGCTCTGCGGCTGCCGTTCGATGTCATCAACCGAATCAAGGTGCATTGAAATCGACTGGTCGTCGACATGTTGATCGGAACTCTCGCATCTGGCACGATGGTAGTTCCGTCTGGTGATCCGATGCCGGTTGACCGAGGGCCCAATTCGGCCACCACCGGATAGTGGTCGAACTGAGCTCCTGGTGCACGACCGGGTGGCGCGATGTTGTTCCCCATGTTGGTAGGAGAAAGATGTCGATTGTCGAATGGACCTCGGATCGACTCAACCGGGTGGGAGTATCCGGGCCGGGACAGTGTATGATCCCTCTTCCAGGTCTTCCTGCGAGTATTCCGTTCCGATTCCGCCGGGTGTTCCCCGAGCTTCGTGTTCGTGTTTAGGTCGCCGGCGATGATGAACTGCCCCTGCCTCCGAGATTGGCACACGGATGTCGTTTCGTAGGGCCGTTGTTGTTCCGTTGCTTGGTACTGGCTGGCGGGACAATGAGCCGCGATGATGGTGATTGGGCCGACGGCAGTTTCGGCCCTCGACTCCGATGAGCTTCGATGGACTGCAGCTGAAAGCTCGGAAGCGAATGGCGGTTGATGTTGCTAGCGCAGGGCGATTGCGACTCCTCCTCCACTGGGGCCGCTACGATCAAGTCGCACAATCACGGTATCTGGGATAATAACGGTGAGTTCGGGCGAGGTGTGTCTCGGTGACGATGGCGATGTCGATGGCCTTCCTGTTGAGGAAGTCACCGAGCTCAGCAGGTTTTGTTCGGATGGAACAAAGCATTCAATTTACGATGTTGATGGAGCGATTATGGTCCATATTTGAAAATGAACGTCATCGTCACGGATGTGGCGGCTTTGAGCTGTTCCTCCTTGGAGCGGCAGGAACGTAGTTAGGCGATAGAGCTCTTGCACAGAACTCCACCATGTTGCTCCCGAGTTGTAGAGCTGTCCAGCTGAGCGGAGTGGTTGCGTGAAGGTACTGCGACTCCGCATTGCCCCAGCCTGGAGGAGGAGTCGGGTGCGGGGCGGCGGCGGCTGCGCGCGAGGCGATGATGGACCGAGCCTGACCGGGCGGTTTGCTTGGCGGTGATTCAATGGGATCGGCGGTAGGTTTGGCACCTGATACCGAAGCGACGGAAGTCTCCTCGTTCATCGGAGGTGGTGGACGAGCGTTGAGCAAGGCCGGGGGCTTGGTGGACGCCTTTTTCGGATAGCCAAAAATTCAGCACGTTTTGGACAGGTTCGATTGCAGCTCTCGCCGTTACCGCCACGATTTGCACGCTTCGGTAGCGCACCTTCGCTCCATCAGGGGCACAATCGTTGGTACTGTGGGCTCCAGCGGCGCTTGCCACATCGTGGTTACATGTGGCAACGTTTACCGAGTTCCATGTCCAGACGCGCAAGGCCGGTTGCCACACTGCGGTACGTCGTGCTGTCTCGGACGATACCGGTCCCACTCACGACGATGACGTCGAAAAGGGCCCGTGTTTTCATCAGCTCCGCCATCGTGACGGATCGCCTCCACAAGGTGGACCAGATAGGAGTTGGTCCCGGTGGATTACCGTGTTGCTGGCGCCTGATGGGAAACACCTTCTGAGGCTTTAGTTGCCACGCCGCTTGCAGCTCTGCGGAGATCGGCTCCGGTGTGAGTTCTGGGAAGGCCACGCAGAATCACCTTCAATGGCTTGCTTCCGGGCGCGTCTGGCGAGTGCCGGCATCGTGTTTTTCGCGACTGGGTGAGCGCCGACGGCTGATGAGCCGGCCTCCGATCGAGCTACATAATTTTGGTTCCATTACTGCGCAGCTTGTACAGCGGATGGATTTTGATAGCTGCAAAGCTCGGTCCCTGAAGTGCAGCAATGTCCGTCCGACAGCGTCAGCCTGAAGAGCCGGGAACCTTCACCTTCTTCGGCACCTCCTGGATCGGAAGCACGTGCAGATTGATTGCTCGCTAGTAAGACGAGAGCGTTGCGATCCACTGGATCGGCGTCATCGTGGCGCAGCGCACCTCTTGGAGCTGCCGGTTGCGGTAATGTTTCCGGGGAGCGGATGTCTGCCGTTCCGGTCGATTTTTTCGACCCATTGCCACATGCGGTCGAGGTCGGGCGGGAAATGTTCCGAGCCTGGAAACGCACTTTTTCTGCTTTTGCCACCACCAAAAGATGAGCAAGCGCAGGCGATGAGTTTAACGCTAACCGAACACGCAATCCCGAGCGAGAAGCGGGCGAGGGGAAAACGCAGGAGAAAAAACTTTTTACTGCGAGGGAGCGAAAAACACGACCGATCGTGTCGCTTCGTAAAACTGGAATGATGAACTGAATCAGCACAGCTAGCTGGTATTCGCAATGACGGTCTCCCGTAACAATGCGTTGTGTTTGGTTTTGTTTGCAGTCACAAAGTGAGGAGGTTTTCGCATAGCTTACTGCATGAGTTTATTACGTTTCACGCTCGATTTGATTATGCTCAAATCAGATGATTATACCCAAATCGTAAAGAGTGAATTTGTACACTTAAAATCCTTCAAAACTATTTAACATTTGCTTCACGCCATCTATACTATGCAATCCCCCCTCGTCCTACTCTGAACTTTTTTTTTTGTTGTTTTTATGTAAAAATGTGTTTCATATTCTTTAATATGTTGGTTTGCATACGCAAAAATTTCTTCCAGCTTTTTTTCTTTTTAAATTTCATTTTGAAGTTTCAACATTAGGTTTTTTGTATGAATGTAATAATTTTTTTTTTTTTTATTTGTGTTGCCATCCAACATGTATCTCTACCAGTTATAAGTTCATACAGTTCTTTATTTTTTTTTTTTTTTTTTTTACGTTACACAGACTGTTTGTTTTGAATAATATTTGATACTTATATATTCCATCTGACCTAAGGTGGTCTTAATGAATTTGTTTATGACGGGAGGTGATAAACCGTTTTAAATTTGGCGTAAAAACCCATATCTTTTTTGCAAAACAATACAGTACAGGCACTAATACAATACAATGCAAAAACATTGGCAGTTGCACATTCGTAAACATAATTAAAATAAACAGGGTTACAAATGTAGAGATGCATAGATTAAAAGTATAAAATCAGAAACATCCATGAGTTCGGAGCAGTCCTCTTCAGTCAATCAATTCATCCTCGTCAAATATCGTTCTCCGTGGTAAGCCGCCGTTCTGTCAGTCTGCGCATAGAGATATTTGCCGAAAGCACCGAAAGTTAAAGTCGAATAGAAAATACACAACGTTGAGACCTAAGCTGACATGAAGCGGATAGGGTCGTGAAAGTCCCTCGCCGTCGAATTGCAGGTTCAAGCAGCAAGAAGTCCGGCAAACATTCGTGCAGGTGCGTAGAATAATACATCATGATTGATTCTATTATGACGGGGTTTTTTTCTTTCAATTCTATCAGTTACAATCATCAATGTCATAAAATTATTTTAATTTGATTAACACTATTTTGTACAAAAATTCACTGTATTTATTAATTTCTCTTCTTTTCGAAGCCTAGACTTCCCTTTATGCTGAAAAGAACTATCTTTCTCTTCATGAATTTGATAATTTGATTTTTGATTTAATGCCCAATCATGTCCTGAATCATTGCGCATTATACTAATTTTCTCTTTCCATCAATAATCAATGAAAAATGGTATAGACCATAATTTCAACAAATTTAACAAAAAATTATGATACAAAAATTCGTTTAATTTTTCTTCAATTATCACATGCAACCATTTACCCAATTAAGGTACTTCGAGAATTGGGTATAACTTGGAACATTATTCCAATAAAATATCATTATCCTCAAGACATCCTGTACCTTCAGAGATTATCATAGGTCAGCATAACATATTGATTTCAAGTTGCAAATTGACCTGAAAAATCCTTAATCAATCTAATATTCTAATTGAAAACTCATGATTTAAAAATATTCACAGAAATGATATTTGTTTAATTTTTTGTTCCTGTTGTCAACATTTCACGTTTCGAAAACTTAAGCGTTATGTGGAGTAAACTCGGGTAATGCAACATAATTCTAGATTTCATTGACTTATAAACTCCGACATTACAGTTTGTTCCACCAACACCCACTGTTTTGATTGATATGTTTTTTATGAAAATATTACTCTGCATATTATTGAATTTATGATTTGCAATCTCCCATCCAATTAATTTTTTTTTGTCCAATTCATTATCGTCTTTCTGAACAAATCGAAAAATTTATGTGTTTCTAGATCCATTTTGTTAGTTATTACTAGAGCATACTGAATAAAATCTTAATCTACAAAATAGGAAAAGGTTACTGAGTAACTGAGTTAACAAGTACCACATTTTATCAATCTTACTATTGCTGCTTCGAAAACCATGTAATATTTTCGCAATCGAGCACAACATTATAAAATTGCAACATTGCCAACACTTTTCCGGAATTTTTCTAATAAATTGGCTTGGTTTAACAAGGTTGCCCGGGCTTCGCACCCTCACTATATTGAACAACACTCCTCTTTAAATCTTTATTACTCATAACTTTAAGGCATACAATCGTTTTGAGTCAAAATGAGTTGCAACTTGTTTGTCTCTGGCGAATTTTACGTTAATATTGATGTAATCCACATATAAAGACTCTGACATTCGCTCTGTTTGAATTTAAATATACGTAAACATTGACATAAGACCGTAATTCAATAACGTCTACTTTCCCATAACCTGTCTTCTTGAAAATCGATATTGGTCCGGAATAGTCACAAAGTATCGCTTAATTCCCAAAATCGACTGTAAATACCACGCTGAAACGTTACCGAGACCACTTCACTGGATCAGTTATAGAAACGGAACATGCTATCATATACTATGGAAAAGATCCGTAGGACAGTTTACCTGGAATAATCCTGGTTCCCCTTGCGAAATATTTTCTGCCGTATAGTACAGCTCCATGAATCTTTCGGCGTGAAGGTTTCCAGTGTACCTTGCCAGCATACACCCCAACAGGATCCTGAAACAGAACTGATTGCCAAACGCCGTGCAGGAATGCCATGTCGAGCAAGTTCTGATGGAATGCAACGGATACATTTGATGCTCGATAAAAAAAGCGTACATCAATATCAATGCTGTTTGAATATAAATATATGCCAACATCAGCAAACCCTGGATGCAGTAGGTCACTACCAACGGTTGTAACACTCTTAACAGGCCTGTTTTCACATGTCCAATATTGTCGAAAACAGAAAAATAAGCATTTGGTGTCAAAGTTGACAATCGGAATGGACTACCGTCACTGATAGCTAATACAGTGAAGCTTTGAAGCTCCTAGTGAAAACTTGAACATGAAAGCCATATTCTCATGGCGAAATAGAATAACAGAGAACAAAATCAATTAGGATTTTTTTTTTTTTTAACCATCACATCATTTCCAATCAAGAAGAAAAAGGTCAAAGAGGCTGTGTTTGCTAATTCTTAATGTTTACGCCTTGCATCATCAACTTCAAAAATAGCTTGAAAAGCCATTCATTTCAATAATTCCATTTACTTTGCTTCCCAAGCACCTAGCATATTGTTTGTTTGATCTTACTTCCATTCTTTGTGGTTTAATTATAAACAATGATGTTATCATCGATCAATTTCATTCTCAGATTACCTACGACCTACTCCATATAAACCGGCACTTCATCTTCCTCCACCGTGTCCGCCTGGGGATCTGGTACTGCCACTGCGGTCTACTCCACGCCATTTCGTCAGGGAGCCCTTACCGATGGAACTTATGAT
>JASCZW010002902.1:0-54688 GCA_034211315.2 Aedes japonicus | reverse complement strand
TCGATTTCAGTTATCATTATTAGGACCTTTCTAACAAGTTTACCCGATGTGCTCCCATTTTTATCAATGACATTCTTAAGACGACGAAGGTGGAGGCTAGAACGCGCCTTGTGAACCAGTCCTCCGATTAGAGTCTTCACAGTAGAGTGAGATGTTCTTCAGACTGCTAGAGGGCCACAAATCTTTCGACAAAAACTTCACGATGTAGAAGGAGATGTTCGCTCATTACCATTAGGCCCCAAGAGTGGTCAGTACTGTTTGCTAAAAATGAAAGATATGAAGAGAAAGTGTTAAGAGTTCCGTCAGTGTACGGCATGTTGAAAATTGAATAGAAGTATTGAAAATTGAGCGCCGGGATTGTATATAGCAGTATTTGAAACAAGTTTGCATTTCTTTGCCGGACATCCCCAATGCGGGGTAGGTCAAGGCCGGAACGAATTCGCCACCTTGACAGGCAAATGAATGCGCGCCTGATCGTGCTCAATGGCTTGTGGTGGTTTTAGCGGTTGTTTGTACACACTAGAGGTGGGCAATGCGCTCATGAATTGAGCTAAAGAACTAGTTCACCAAGGTAAACGAATGACCTAATGCTCTTTTTAATTTCGTGGTAGCCGCTCACGTCACAAATAAAAACTAATATGTGAGCGGGAGCGTGAACGGGAGCTATTTCTGTTTTCAATATGACAAGAGAGCGAGAGCGCGAACGGCAGCAACTATTCAATATAGCTCACGAACTGAGCTATGTTTTGTATCATATGATAGGGGAGCTAGAGCTATTCAACTGAGCGAGAGCACCTATTGATATGTGACTCTCGAGCTAATGATCGACTACTAAAGCTAGTGGTACTGAGTGAACGAGAGCGGGAACGAGATGGAATGGCCCATCGTATGTTTAAATTTTCTCCTAAGCAAGAGGAACGTTCGAAACTGCAATGAAAAGAGCGAGAGTGGAATTAAATATCTCTCGCTCAATATTTGTTTTCAATGATTCTCTGTATATGATTAAATTAGGAAAAAATCATCCAACGCTAAAGCAGGACGTTCCCACTAGATAGAACTCCACGTTCGATATGTTAGAACGATTGCTATTGAACAAAGATGCTGTAAGTTCTACTTTGGCCTTAGTTCACGGACTTTTCAATAAGGTTTCGATTGAAAATTCGTCAGAAAAAATCGTTTCCCTACCTAAAGCTCAGTACTTGCTCACATTATGAGGGAACGGATCAAACTCTTCCTCCAAATATCGAAAAGTTGGTAGATGAACTGGAAGATGGTCTCATCAAGCAGTTCGGGGAAAGAGAACCGAATGAACTGATTGCTCAAGCCATCTTTCTCGATCCACGGTTTAAGAAGCAAGGTTCTCCAAAACCAGCAGGAGATGCGAAACGCGACGAACCAAAGTCTCGTGTGCAAAATGTGGAAGAATATTGATACTTCGTATTAAAATCAGCAAGCTAAACCCCAATCGGCATCGGCATCAGATAATGATGAAAAGGTCTTGCATTCCTGCAACCTTGTGAACGGATCTTTTCCAAAGCAGAACAACTGGTTGGTGAGAAACGTAGTAGGCTTATCGCGAAACATATATCGCAAATTGTAATTACTGTTTAAAAAAATATATCGAATGTTTTAACGAAAATACACATTTTTTTTCGAAAATCTCAATAGGTTGATCCGAATAAGCTAAGTGCTACAAAAAGAGCAAATGAACGGTTCTAAAGAGCTAACTCACTTCAATTCTCCACAACCTCCTCAATTTGCTTCAGTGAAATGAACCAGCTATTCGTCGGAGAACAGAATCATCATTGTTTCCTTCTCAACAAAGAAAGCAATCTCTTCGAACTAGAACGAGACAGTTTCAGTTTGCACATCGTAATCAAGTGGCGTTCCACCTTAGCTCGGGAAGATGCGTGCAAGTCTTCTTTGATGATTCTTGGCATGAATTTATCAGAAATGTTGACTTCCCTGGCAAGTTTTTTGATGGACCCCACGGGACCCTCTTTTATGAATTTGGAAACCCATATTTTCAAGGGTTTTCTATTGAAAATGTTCATGGCTACTCGAGGCCCCACGGGAACCTGTTTTCGAAAGACAGGTCCGACCACAAATCGTCAGATGGCCACAAAACGATGAGAAATATCCTACTCGAGATATTTCAAAAATTTTGATACTCATATTGCCAGGGATTCTTTCTAAATATGTTTATGGCGACTCTAGCCCCCCCGGGAACCTATAACATAATGGCCGTTGCAAGAACAAATATGGCCCACAATAGAATAGAAACAGTTTCTTGGAATTATTCCAAAGATTCTGACATCCATTCCTGGAAATTCAAAAGATGTTCCGATATTGTGTCTCCGTACCGGAACACATCCCCGGAGACCCGCATTTACAGGAAGGAGATGAATTCAAATGGTCATTGCCGATAATGTTCCTGAAACGAATGAGCTTTTGAATCCAACGGTGCCAAAAGAATTAAAATCAGTCAATAATTGCCAGAGCTATAATCATTTAAATTTGGTGGGTAGTTACCTTCCAACTTTTATTAAGATGTCACTGAATTGCAGCTTCCTGTTTTAAAATAAACTATGAAATTTCGTAATGTAAAACATGAAAAGGTACCCGGGTACCCTGCCGATCAAATAAGGGTTAAACCTAGCACAGAACATAAAAGGCTAGCTTTTATTAAAACTTCAAAGTTACAGCATTCCATTTGTCCAGTTCAAACGAAATCTCGAACCTTCCTCTTGATGGATCGCCCATAAGCGCCCGCACAGTGGAAACGGACACGGAATCAGCGAATTTCTTCCATTTTGCTCGCCTTTGACTGCCCCGCTACTTCGTCGAAGTTGCTGCTTTGAAATTGCCCAGTATTTTTCAATTGGTCGAAATTCCGGGCAATTCGGAGGATTCATTAGCTTGGGGACAAAATCGATCTTGTTGGCAGCATACCACTCCAGAACCACCTTGGAGTAGTGGTAGCTGTCCCAATCCGGCCAAAAGATGACGTTGTCTCTATGCTTGCGTATAAACGGCAATACACACTTTATCAGGCATTCTTCGATGTAAACTTGGGATGTCATCGTCGAAGATGTGAAGAATGGTTCCATTTCCAGGCCACATCTGCAAATCCCTTGCTAATGGCCTTATTTGCGAACTTGTCGGCAAACACGAACTCGAATCTTCCTGGCACATCCCCTCGTCCAGTCACGATGTCAAACTTTTGACCGGGAAGCTGCTCAAAATCGAGTTTGACGTGTGTTTCGTTATCGATCAAAGTGCAGTCAACAATCAATATGTAACTAGCGATTTGAAATTGGTTCACTGTTGTAGAACCCCTTGGTCCGAATTACACCTTGAAGCCAGCACCTTGTTATACATATTTGCGCCTTTGTTTTGATTTGCTGTGTTATTTTGACAGAGTATTTGAGAGTGTGTTCATGTGAGTTCATTATAAGGGGTGCATTATTGAGCTTGGGACCGAGCTTGGGACGATGTTCTAGTACTGACTGAGCCAAGAAAAAAATCGTTTTTGCATGGGACCTACTGGTCTTAGAGTTAGTCTATGGTGCAGTCCTTGTGTTTCATCAAAATACGGTCGTGCATGAGCCTCGCTCGCATTTTGGCCACGAAATTCTGCTTCATGTGCCGGTTGGGATGTTTACTGGCTGTGTACGACTTGTATCCTTCCCTGACAAGGATGTTCGACACCGTTTGAAAGTTGGCGTTTTACCTTTTGGCCACATGTCGGATCGAAGGACTTTGCTGTGTAGCTGATGATCCGTGGTTCCAGTTTTTTCATACTTTTTCGAACGGTTTCGTTTTCGGTCGAGTGAATCTAATGTGGCATTTAGGCTCGATAATTTCGATTCATAGATTTTAATATCTTCAGTATTGCCATCGTCATCTGAAATTTCTAAGAAAAAAAGGCAACAGTGTAGAGCATGGGTTTTTATGTACATCAAATTCCATTGAAAATTTGTAAGAGCAGCTATTGCTCTTACTGCCTCGTCACATTGAGCGCATATTTTTCGACCTTCAAAAATGTGTTTTTACGTGTTGATGAAATTTGTCGTGGTAGGGGGATGAAATTGTTTTCAAATGTTTGCGTCGAATGCTGACATGAGAGCTCCAAGGATTACATAATCGTTTTTGCTTGGCTGTGAAAAATCGTCCTAACTCATTTGCATGGCTGTCACACACAGTTTTCAAACTTTGAACACCGGATTGAAGTTCAAATTGATTTCCAACGGAACATTTTCTTTCTAAGCACAGCCCTATTGAACACTCCATGTTATCATTACGGCTGAAGAACTAAACAGAGTTTATTTTGATCTCACACGGCATTCAAATGGGATTTTCTCGGTACGTGTGTCTTATGTAGAAAAGTCTGCTGAACACATTGGGGCCATCGAAATTAAAAAAGGGGCACTGGCAACACTGTCAATATTATTAAAAATCTTCATTTGATGGAAGAATCCAAGTTAAAAGGAGAAGAAGACACCGAGTGGTGATAAATCTGACAGCTCCCATGTTAAAGTATAGGACGAAAATTTTAAAATGTTATCACCGCGCGGTATTTTTTACTTTTTTCAATCTGGATTCGGCTGTAGCAAATTTACTTTCCTTTAGGACAGGATATGAGAAGAGTATTGTTTGTAGACTTCAAAAATCTAAAAAAATGGGGCCCCCATGGCCCGAGGGGTTCACCGATGGTCTATAACTTTGGATTTTTTATTAATAGCCTAGAACAAGCATTTATCCGGTCACTTGATATGGAATGACTCTTAAGTGAGTTCCGCCTGTGATGGAAGGTTGGGAGTTATTTCGCCCGCATAACGAAAAACAATTTGCTATATGGTCAAAACTATGTTTCGAATATAAGATATATTATCCCATTTTATATTATTTTTATCGAATAGTTAAATCTCATTTTCATCATACAATCTCTACATTAACACATATCGTTAATGTTTGCCAAATTGTCATTGAAAGGTTTTTTATTGTCTGCACTCGGGCACAGATTGAATACCAACTTTTTGGCATAGAGTACAGCAAAAATTTTGTTCGTGAAAATTACCATCTTTTTATTGTTATTTGGCCCTGTACCATCTGACATATTGTTTGAACTATAGAGCAGATTGTTAGTTTATAGTTGTCAACTATAAGGGTAAATGTCGTAACAATAACGGAAACGGTCGCCAACAATAAGGGACATGGTCCAGGAATGGTTTGTGATTATGCGGGTCGTAACTAATCGAATGACGATCTGAAATTTCAGAGAAAAATAGAACCATATAATTAATTTTACCTTGTTTGCCTGCACTTTGTCTGCTAATTTATCGAAAGTTGAATTCAATTCCTTCAAATTGAATATATCAACGGATAGAGATAAAGCTACTCTTCCTTAACGAGTGCTTAATTTGTATTTATGACCGTGTGTTCAAGAGAAAATGACTACCAAAGCCATTGTTTACAAAAGCAGATTCGCCCTAATCTAATGTTGGCGCTGATTTGTTTACTCGACTTATTTTAAATAAGTGCGTAAGTGTACGGTCTATTTTTTGACAGCATTTTTACAACTTTTTCAAGCATAGATCAGTTTTCTCAAAAAAAGATGTATTTATGTTTGTTTAAATAACCAAGATGAAGATAGAATACATTTCCACAGCAAATGTAACAAAAACTGTTCAATTGTGACTCAATTTTACAGTTTCTTTAAATGAAGCAACATTTGAGTCAATGATGTACGGGCAATTTATTGATACACACTGTGCCTTCGAATGGAAGCTTTTTACTGGTTTCGCTGTGGCTTCTGCAAAACAACTGTCAAAATTTGACTGTAAGCACAAGGGGTGCTATGATTGGTGGATAGGCGGATCCACCACCAAATGGCAGGGAAATTGCGACAAGTGTTTTTTTTATATATATAGATGTTAAATTAGTTTGAATTTCATTCAGTGCTAACTCATTTTTTTTCATGTAAAAATAACGATGTTTAGATGATCACTATTATCAATTTTTCGCATCCAAGAAACCTTCCGATAGTAATAAAAGATAAACTGAAATATCGTTCATATATTCATGGAGTTTGTACAGGTGAATCAATCTCACAAGTCTCACGGCTCTCAAACTCATCATTTATTGAGCTCCTTGTCCAATTTGTATGCAGATAAGCTGCCATGTTTTTTTCTCTACCCGAATCGTAATTCCACCAAAACAAATGGACTCTCGCGTTACCGGGGTCGACTTTCAAGAAAGGGGGGAATCATTCGAGGGCAAGAGTTTCCGAAAGGACAAGGTTGGATGTTGCTTGGAAAGGATAATTTGCTATTCCCTGAACGAGAGACAGCCCGCGTAACGCGAGGATTTCGAACGGCTACGGAGACATTACCGATTGGCTTTTGTGTTGCTAAGTAGAAAGTGACTAACCTTTGGCAATTTTCTTTCCCCCGAAACGTGTTCAGAAAAGTCGTGCAGCCGAAAAGCAGCGGGAATTATTAGGCTAGGCAGAAGCAAACAAAGAGGAAAACCACTGTGAAAGGTTTGCGTTTTACTTTGTGTTTCGATAGTCGTATTAATATGGCAGAAAGCGTTTCCTATGAAAATGACGGACAGTTTAATCATCTCAGGTAAAT
Organism: Aedes japonicus; assembly: GCA_034211315.2. Lineage (NCBI taxonomy): Eukaryota > Metazoa > Arthropoda > Insecta > Diptera > Culicidae > Aedes > Aedes japonicus. The sequence continues at coordinate 48,050 of JASCZW010002902.1, read as the reverse complement.
ATAGTAGCGCTATCCTTTGCACCTATCTTCGAATTTCCTATTTCTTAGTGTGACACATTTAAAAACCCAAGAATAAACCGAACAAATGACACGCTGTACCAAACAATGAGAAATGCACAAACTTAATTAAACTCTACTCCACGCCCCGCTCGCACAACGAAGAACAATACTGCAACATTATTTCCCACAAAACAAATGGCACTCGTAAACAGGAGACATGGATAATGGGCTGCATCCAGTACTGCACACAAATCCTTCACATTGCTGTTGGTCGTAATATGTTCATTGTTGTAGTTGTATGTTTGTATGTGTGTATGTGTGTTACACTTGTATCAGTTCTATGGACACACGACGCCACTGACCCCGTTTCGTAGAACAACCCTCAAAAATGTCTTCCAAAGACAGAAAGGACGATGCGTGCTTTTGATGGCTCCCTACTCACCACCCACCGCTATCAGCAATGGGGATGATCCACAAATGACGTAGTTTTATTTCAGGAAGGGACAGCTTGACCATGAGGTATAAATCGGTCAAAGAACGCGTCATTTATGAATCATCCTCAAGAACAACTTATAATTATATGAATGTATATCCCTCTATCTAGTAGGTAGTTCGCTTATTGCCTGTCATCGATCGCCTTGTTTTCTTACCTTAAAATCCACCTACACGGTATGGGATTCTTTGCCACGCCTGCTTCGAGCAAAACACCGAAAAGAAGTTACCGTGGTAGCATGATGATTAGATAAGGGGAGTATGGGCATTATAGGCTGTCCCATTGTTCAACAGCAGCTACATTTTTTTTAAATATTCTTATCATAAATTGTTGTCTTCAAGCCACAATAGCCTCGTTTAAGAAAATAAGTAGTGGATTGGAAAACTAGGAAAATTTAAATTAACACTTCACATTATCACTCCTGAACAAATAAAACACTTTTTCAACTATTCGTAGTAAACGAGCGCAAATTCCTTTAAATTCTACCAGAAAAGGTTTATCCTTTGACAGACAGACCTATTTCGTCTACGACTTACATACTTCTACAGTAACGAGTGGTCGACAGTAACAAGTCAGGTTTTAGTTTTTTAATCTTTTTTAATTTTAGATAGTGAAGTGTTAATTTAAATTTTCCTAGTTTTTCAATTCAAACAAGTTTTAGATAATCTCTGAAGATATTGCAAAGTGTATTGACAGCAATGTGGTTGATGTATAGAGATAGTCTAAATGACAAAAAATTTCAATAACAACAAATTAAATCTAATTAAGTTATCATTTAAAATCGATAGGTTTACTCGACGGAAATACGGAATTCTTCTGTCGCTAGCACAACAATAATGAAAACGTCAGTCAAGTCAAATAACAAATGTTATAAATAACTAATATGGCTAGACAATTTATGCCGAACAGAGTTAAATGAGTTCATAATACCCCGATTTTAGTAAAACCTAAAGAACTGGTTTGCATCCTTGGTAAATTTACTAAAACAATAAAATAATTTTAGATATTAGGTTTTGTTATCAAAAACAATTTCTTATTTATGAAATTAAATCAAAATAGTTCCAATGCAGTGGACCATAATATTTTGTGGAGGGTAATCGTCGGATATATGAACTTGGGATGACAACTAAAGGGTGTATTCGATAAAAATGGCACACAGAAAATCTTCTGTAACTTTTGAATCGTATGAGTAAAAAACCTAGAAATTTGAGTAGATCTTATCCATAGTGTATTATTTACATCTGCCAAGTTTCATAGTTATACATTCAGTAGTTCCAGTCATGTCGTCGAAACAAGAAATTGTCCGTGAGAAAATTTTGTGCACTCACAATTAAAATCCAGGGGCGTCCCACCGGTGGATTGCTAAAAGGCTTGGAATTGCAAATACAACTGTGTCTCGTGTAATAAGAACCTTCAAGGAGCGTCTGAGTGTCCAAAGGAAGGAAGGGAGTGGTGGTAACAGTGGTCCAATGGACAGTAAAATGGTCAGGAAAGTCGTACAACAATTCAAGAACCGTCCAAACATGTCGCTAAAAAGTCTAAGGTGTCAGTCGGTTATGTATGTATGTATGTATGGTAGCCACCATCCCCTCTAGCCCTTGGCTTGGATGCAGCTCCACTTAACAGCAAGATCAAATTGGGCCACCGATCTGAATTCGCACTATCGCTGTATGAAGGGCCAAAAACGGAGGGGTGGACCCGTAAGCAGAGACACTTACACGAAATCCACGGGAAATTAAGAATCTCCTTCCAACGATATGATCCAACAAATCGAATAACACAATTCGCAATACTCATTAAGCTTTCTACAGGATGGCTTGTTAAGAAGGGCGCGTCACTCTCCCTGAAACTGTTGTAGTAGAACTCGCAGCACCACACTCGAATCGGTAGGATAAGAAATGATACTGTTTGTTCCTCCTAGACTCAGGCAGTCAATCAAACCATCGTCCAGTTTCAGCTTGAATGATACCCTGGTGCTCCCTCCCAACCCAGTATTTATTATATTTATATAAATATAGATGTAATGTAATAATAATATGTTATATATGATTATATAGTAGAGCAAAAATTATATAAGGATATTTAGTTAAATTATGTAATAGTTGGAGTTCACGAGCCTATGATAACCATGTTAAACTAAATTAATTAACCTGCTGAAATAATAATATTAAGGCAGTAATAATAATATGCAGCTTCGTACCACTTTGTATCACTGATGGGTGACTGTATCTCTGGAATGTGAAGGTCATCTTGTTATTCATTGAGGTATAAATATCAATAAAGCATTCAATTGTATATAAAACCATAATATTATATTATTACGTATTTAATCATGACATATAGACATATAGATAGATATTTGATTATTATTTGATATAATTTAATAAAATAATTATACCGGCTGGATCACCAAACTGAAGCAATTAAAATTTTATTAATTATTTTATTACTTCTTCCATAATATTATATGTATGATATGCAATTAATAATGATGAACAGCTGTGTTCCTCTGAACCGCTCAAATAGTAGTTGATGATCGTGTACTGAAATGTTAAGGTCATATTACGCCATTTAATGGAAAATATAATGAAGGAATTAAAGGTTGAGTGGTCGAGAGAGTCGTCAACATTTCTATTAATGAAAATATGCTAGAGCTTGTAAAAAACATGCATCATATAATAACACATACTAGTATCTACACATCTATATATACATCCATTGCTACTTTCAAGAAGGCTACTCTGACGGTGCTAGATGCAGCTGAAAATTGATCCCCATTCTTACTGCTGCTTCTACCAGAAGATGATCATCCTATAACCGCAAGACCTCCTCTCCTAAACTCTATGGTACCTGAGAGAAATTTCTGGCGTAATATGTAATGAAATATACAGAATTAGGCTATGAATAAACAATGTCCTATAAGATAAAATATATAGTGAGGGTATATTGTAATATGAATTGAAAATTACATGTGTGCCGACTGCTGTTTTGTTGCAATTGTAGACAAATTTGCGCATCCATTATGAACCAGAAAATTTAGGCAATGTATGACCGCCATGAAAAAAAGAATTTTAAATTTTAAATTATTTTGTAATACCTGACGACCTGGAAGACCTGAAAGATATGAGAATGGAAAATTATGATATGATGTACCGGTCGCACCCCCTCACTTCGCTATTGTCGGATTGACAACATTGCCCAGGCTACGCCAACCAGCGTCTCCATGTTTCAGCTGGCAGTCTTTTGTGATCATATGACTCGTGGAGGCGTGAGGTAGGAACTTGTGAGGACCAGAGGTCGGTCGCACCCTCCTGCCAAGTTGTCAACTCACCATTTGAAGCCCAGTCTAAGGTGTCAGTCGGTTATGTGCAGAAAACCATGAAGCGTTTGGGTTACATGTTTACAAAGTGCAAAAAGCCCCAAACCGGAATGAAAAACAAAATATCACTGCGAAAACCCGCGCCCGGAAACTTTACACGAAGCTGCTCACCAAATCCGGTTGCATCGCGATGGATGACGAAACATACGTCAAGGCCGACTTCCGTCAACTTCCTGGGCAAGAATATTTCGTTGCCAAGTCGAAGTTCGATGTTCCGGAGGATGTTCGAAAGAAGAAACTATCGAAATTTGCAAAGAAGTTTCTAATCTGGCAGGCGATTTGCGGATGTGGTGAAATAAGTGCTCCCTTCATCACTTCCGGAACAATAAACGGTGCGATTTACACGGAAGAATGCCTTAAGAAGCGTCTCTTGCCATTCATTAAGAACCACAAAGGATCAACTCTGTTTTGGCCTGATCTAGCATCCTGCCACTACGCTCGAAACGTATTGGAGTGGTACCGAGCCAACGGAGTCAATTTTGTGCCAAAGGATATGAACCCACCAAATTCACCGGAACTTCGTCCAATTGAAAAATTCTGGGCAATTATGAAAACGGAACTTCGCAAACATCCCAAAACTATAAAAACAGAGCTAGAATTGAAGAAAATTTGGGTAAAAACAACAAAAACACTGGGAAAATCGGTTGTACAAAATTTGATGGGTGGAGTGAAAAGGAAGGTGCGGGCATTCGGGATGGGAGACGAAATTGAATACAACAAATGTTGTAAATCAAAACTCATTAGTAGTTCTTCATTCCCTGAAAATTTCAAGAAAATCCGATAATCAGTTTAATTTTGATGAGTATATATGTGTGCGCCATTTTTATCGAATACACCCTTTAATTGTCCATGGTGATGATTCCCTTGGATGAACGGAATTTTGGTTGTGGACTGTATATCGGATGCTTGGTTTCAAATAAGATTGAACACTTGACACTGTTATGGCTGGCCCACAATTGATACGTTGCGGATGCGTTTGCGTACATTTGACAGTTTTCACATAGCTTTTCTGTCAAATTTACGTCAACGCATCCGCAACGTATCAATTGTGGGTGACCCTTTACTCTCAACAAACTACGTTTATTACCTTTAATGTTCGGCGATTGAATAAAGACTGATCACGTTCAGGGATGCCAGTTAGTTTTTCAAATATCTGTAAGGAACATTGAAAAATGTCTGGGAGTATTTTATTTAAGAGCAAGGTGAGGAATGGTTATTGCACGAAAATAAGGTAAACTCATACTCTCTAATATACATTGGTTTGAGAGCATTATTTATTTACTTTTTCTGTTTGTACTGTCACAAAATTCTTGAGGTCCTTCTTATTTTGTAGCAATGGACGCATGCGTTAAAAAAATGGAATGATTTTAGTAATTCTGCATGCGATTATCTTGCCACAAGGTGGTGAATACACTATGTGTATCGCCAATCGTAGCAACCCTAGTGTGTACAGAAAAAGTGACAACGTTATCAGTCACCCAAATGGAGCAGCTAAGGCTGCTAGTGAAAAAGATTTTTTCGTCGAAGCGCAATGTCGTGTTAGTGACGAGACCTACTTGACACTGGGCGACAACGACTGACAGGAGACCGGATATTTTACGTCCTCCTACAAAGGTGGTTGACGTCAAATATATCTTCCATTCCAAGTTCCTGAAGACGTTCTTTATGTGTCTGTCCCCTGCCCATTAAGCCACGAGATCACTGAAGACGATGAGTTGGCTGAAGATAAACGTTTTATTGGAGACCACCAACATTCCTTCAGAAAATGTTTGATCGAACCTCAAATGGAAGATGTACTCCAAACCAAGAAAGAGCATCCGAAATCCCTCATATTACCGGTCATGGCATGGCAGAGTATCGAAGCATTATTGTAGAAAGCTCAATAAACTTAGGATTCACGGAAACTTTGTTGCATATGAGTACAATGTGGAGGCGAAATACGTTCATTCGTTCATTCGTTCATTTAACTATATGTTACATGTACGCATAGCACCTCCAAGTTATACTCATATCCGTTATTATATGTGATCTTGTGTTTACTGGGGTTTTTATGCATCGCCATTTGAAATAAATTCTTTTTTAATGCATACGTTATCGAACATTATTAGGCCCCCCCAGGGTGGACGCGATGTCATGCGACCGACCTCCGTACATTTAAACAAAGCAAGAACGTAGCTAACATCCCATAAAGAACGCGACGCGATGAGCGATTATCATGGGATCAACCGCTGTACACAGTAATCTTAGTTTACGCTCTTATGACTATAAAGTATGCCTTTTCGAAGTAAACTGGGACTACGCCAAAAAGGAGTATATTACTTTTGCGTAAACTGAATGTACGTCATAATGTGCATACTTTTTACTCCTTTTGAAAAGTAAATATGTATACTTTTTACTACTTTTGAGAACATAAAAAATGTGTACTTTTTATTTCCAAGCTTAATGATTCGTCCCTAATACCTGCATCCGGGCATGGAAGACCTGTTTTGTTTCATATGGTGTTAAACAATTGTAATTACGTACAAAAGCAGATATTTAACTTACCTGTCAATTTCGTGAACGCGTCTGTATCCAATGGATAATTTCTTCATTAGTGTATAAAAACTAGTCACTTTTTAACGTATCAACTATAATCTTGAAAATGTGCAAAATATAGTCATAAAAGGAGTTTTCCAGATTTACCGTGTATGATGATTCTAGACGTGTAATTGATGCATTTGTTATTTAGGACCTATTGCATTTGCAATTGTACATAGATTGGACCAGTTAGATTGGTCTTGTACATTCTAGACATTTCTCGAGTACTTTTTCAAATGGACGTAAGTAACATCTGGACGAAAATGAGAAAATCAGCATTGAAATTTTTTGAATTTATTTTTATTCCTATTTGAAAACCAGACATGTTTATTCCAAGTAAATTCCACTGAATGACACATTGGTAAAAGATATTACATAACTGTGCTTAAAAATTACACTAGGAGTGAAAATTTAGAAAAATGTTTCTTACAACGAACGTTAACGTTAACGTTAACGTTTGACGTTAACACACTACTGCAATCTGTTCAGCTTAGTCATCCATCACAGTGTGCTCAACAGATGGCGCAGGTGTGTTAGTGACCATGATGTGTAGTGAAAAATGTTCGATGTGTTATGTCTGTTTGTCTGTGATATGAATGTTGATAAATTAACGGAGATGGATTAATATAAAAATATAAACATTTTCATAAAGAAAACTCGAGTTGTTACGGTCTTTGGTGATCGAAAATTATGCAGAAAAAATTCAAATCTACCAAATTTAAAAAGATGTTTTCCCTAAAGGGGACAAAAAGGGAAAAACAATTTTGTGTAGATCTTGTAGATGGAAGTTTGTACTTTCAGTTCACGGACTCTGTGTTTGCAAATATTTGCAAATAAAGGAATAAGATATCTTCCAAAAACGTACATTTTTTTACACTTCAACCCCTACAACTTTTCTAATACAATAAATAGCAACTATTGTGTATCTTCAAAATGTGCGTCATTTTATACCCTAAAAGTCATCTATGCAGAGTTTTCAAATTCAAATTGAAATAAAAAAGTTACAGCAAAAAAACTGTTTTTTCAAGTCCCACCCTAAGGAAAGTTAGAAAAACTGTTATAAAACGATACGTAGATGAGATAGAATTAAAATATCTACAATTCTGTTGAAGCAAAAAATCCTCTAAACAATAAGAATAAAAAGTTAAATTTTTTATTATGAACATAAAAAGACCACCCTAGTCACAACCCAAACAAAAAAATAGATCTTATTTAAAAAAAAATCTTCTGAAGACACCATCTGTCTTAAATTAATGGTTTTCGAGTTATCGATTTTTGTCGTGAAATTTGTCCATTCGGACCATAGTGCAACGGTCTGCAATAGAAAAAGATAATACGTCTTTTTGATAAGTCAGTATGATAGATGGCATGTTACTTGCGTCACGTATTAGTTTTTTCTGCAACAAAACGGTGAAAAAATATCTTTGCTAAAAATATCAATTTTTTCTAAACAAAATCTAAATTTTTAACGTTGAGGTATAAATCCTTAAACTCACACGTCGTTAAGAGGCATTCAAATGCTATAACAATGATTCGCATGCAACTTTTCAACACAAGCGGCATATGTACATTATTCCCAAAAAGTGCAAAAGTGCTTTCACACTGTAAATAGTTAGTAAAAACTTTCAGTAATAATCCATCAAAAAGTTCATCAAATGTGGGCATACATACATGATTTTTTAATAACATGCCATGAGCAACGCGTTTGTTTAAATGTTGTTACTTACGTTCCTTTGAAAAAGTACTAAAGATTTGACTATTTTGAATTCGTAGGCACTAATAAAAATAATTTTCGTATTAGGTTTATTGTTGTACTCCTGTACCGCTGAATCCTTGCAATAAGTAAACATTCAATTAAAATGCAGCCCATATTTGAAAACCGCAACAACTGACTACATATGTATTCAATCGTAAATCTTACAAATCGGAACAAATTTCGGTTAATAAAAGGAAAACGCATCTGATATTCTAAAATAACACGTAACGCAGGAAGATCACCTTTTCGTGGTGCGTTACGGGGTATCAGATCTACCACCGAACCCGAATAGTCCGAATTAAGTCAAACTAGGGAACATAATTGTTTTATGTAGTCAAAGGAACATATCTTAGTCCTTATTACATTTTATGTCTTGTGAAAAGTGACAATACTCGTTTTTTTGTAATTTTTTTTTCAGTAGTTTAGCATGTACTTTGAATAACGTTTGCATTAAAAAAATGGACTTTTTTCGGATGATGATAAAAAAAAGCTAAGACAGATAGTTGCTTTTGATAAATTTCCCATGGAAGGTAATTACTCCAGCTTACTAGCAAAAAAATCTACGCCCTTCCGAGCGGCCTTCCAGCAGTTAACCGGAACATTCGGCATGGCGGACGAAAACATGCGTGTAGGCTTGTTTTTGAGTTCTTTGTTCCTTTTTATTATCAATGCATCCTCAGTTTTCGCGAAAAAATAGTTGGAGTAGATCTTACGCTTCAGGTTGGCCCAGACATTCTCGATAGCACGCAACTGGGGGACGTTGGGCGAGTTCGCCGACTTGGGTACCACATCGATATTCAGCCGCTCCAACGATCGCTTCGAGTAGTGGGCCCCCGCCAGATCCGACCAGAACACCGCGTCTTCGCCCTTATGGTATTTCTTGATGAACGACGCAACTCCCGGCAGGCATTTCGTACTATAAATTTCCCCGTTCACGCAGCAGCACCTTCTTGGGGAACTTGGTGTGTGAAATGAACTTCACCTCGGAGCTCACTTCCTTCGTGGGGGAAGTAAAATACGAAGTGCCCTGCCAGTCGTTGCCATCCAGGGTAAGATAGGTTTCGTTGTCCATCACCACCGCCACCTTGCGATTCGCCATGTATGTTCATGTTCGCCAGGTACTTTTTCACTGTTTGGCCGGTTGAGCCGACTTCCCGACAGGCGCACGCAGCGATGTAGCCACTTTTCCCTCGGTCATCCTCTTCAGCATCCTTTGGAGATTCTTGTCGCTCAGTCGCTTTCTTTTGATGCTCTGATTGTTGTCTAATAGTGCCAAGATGTTGTAGATACCGGAACGGGCGTATCCGGCGTCCACAAACTGCCGGACTATGTCCGTTTTCGACGCAGCAGAGTGCTGTTCTTTGAACGCGCACACTTCTGAACGGAGTTGCTTTAATGTTTTTGCCATCACGGTTAGAGTTCGACTAATAGAGCTGTCAAATTTTGTCTGCTGACTTATGGTTACTATGATGATTGATGCTGCACAGGTAGTTTCGTCAGTGCGAGTGAAGGTAAACCCATGAAAAATCAGCAATTTTTGTCCTTTTTTTTGTCAATGCAAATGTTATATTTCAATTGTACACACTACCAAAATGTGATGTAGGTAAATTTCGGTGCCCTGAGTTCGACACATGCAAGCGTCCTTTAGCACATACACGGCCAGCCGTTTGAACTCAGTTTTGAGTCGTTTTTGACGCACTTTCGTCTTAAGTGGAGTCACTCAAATTTGAGTAAACGGCATTGACAAGTCGACAAATCAAAAACATCGACTCAAATCTGATGAATGTTTTTAATTTGTCGACTTGTCAATCCCAGTTACATTTACTTAAATGTAAGTGACTCCACTTTTGTAGAAATTGAGTTCAAATAGCTGGTCGTGACTTCATTATTTCTAAGTGTGTAGGAAACCATTGAGCCTAGAGCCCTTGTAGAAGTCTGCACAATCTCCATAAAATCAAAAATTTTACTTGAAAACTTCACCCAAGTTGAGTGATAATAATCCGTTCAAAACATAATGATCCATTTAAGTGTAACGTGTCCAACTAGGCTGCTTTTCCCCTACATACATTAATGTAATTCCACGGGGCGTTAGCTTGTTAGCTGGCATTTCGATAATGTGTGTTGCTAGAATTAACTCATACCGAACGAGCACCATGCCGCATACCGCGTGCACTTCTTCTGAGCTCCTATCTTTCTCTACATACACACATGTGTATGTCAGTTAGGGCATTTCGGTAACATGGAAACTGATATTTCACCGTGGCATGCTACCAACCTCACGGAGCCAAGGAAAACAACACGCGACTACTTTTTCGGCGCCAAGTAATTTACACTGCGGTCGTCGACTGGGTGGAGAGATTTTCCTCCCCTAGTTTGGCAGCCAAGGCAGTGAGCTAATGTAATGCAAATAATTTCGGCGTTCCACGGAAACGTTCAAGTGAACAGTACTTCTGGTCAATAATAAATGTACTTACGTGTTCAATATTTCTACTCGTGTATGCAAAGCCACGGTGTGCCATTCGACGGTAAATCCTAGAAAAGAAAGAAGGAACTAATGTAAACAAGTTGCCCCGGTTTGCATGTAAAGTGGAATTCCACAACGAAAACACGCAGTGGGGAAAATCAAAACGAGAGTCGGAGTTCGGATAATGGGGAATTTGAAAGTTATCGGACTTTTATAAGCTGTGCTTGGTTCTTTAGAGTCGGTGGTAGAAGTTGGATATGAGAAGGATAAGATTGAGAGGATCGTTAATGTCGAATCTCCAAAACTGATTAAATCAGTATATCAGTACTTTTCAATGAAACTAAATAACATACTTCAGAACAATTTGATTTTCAGTGTTATATGGGCATTATGTGACTTACCTCTTCGAAAAATCCTTAGGATGTCTGTCTTATTTGAATCATTTCAACCCGGCCTACTGCTCCGAAAAACGCCTGTACTGCTTCCAAATTTGTTGTTTGTCTTTATTTGAATGACTTTCAACCTTCAAAATTTGGTAGCAAACATTTGCGTTGTGGTTGAATTGACATTTGCTAACGATATGTGCATTATTTCGCAGAAATTCAAATTCGGCAAATCGGGCATGCCAACTCACTTCACCAGAATGATTCATTTATATTCAAACGTCTCAACCCTCATCTTAGAGTCTCAAATCGATCATGCATATTCATTACCGAATCCGTTTCCGGTTGAAAGCATGCAAGTTCATAGCTCAAGTTCTCGTTACGTCTGTTGATTGGAAAACGATAGGGAAAATGAACACAACTTCCCTATTGTCAGAAAAAACGCGAGACAGCTTCCGTCTGTCGAGAGCAGCCGTGCAAGCAAAGTAAGAAACACTTTTTTTCCTCTGAAACGTCACCCAGCTTCTTCAACTAATCCCTCTTCCATAGCAATCCATTCAAGTTGGAAAATGGTGACTGACGGCTTTGTCGGAAAAAATACAAACATCCAACCGGGTAGAACGGAAAAAAATGAAAATCACACTGCCATTCGTAACACAATCTATAGCGCACTAGAAGAATATACAGCACACCAACACAAATAGCTGTACTCGGGAGCGATTCCCTAGTGTTACGTAACACAGCAGCCCTTTCGGTATGCATGCCTTGCCCTACACAGATCAGACGACGGCGGATGTAGGACAAGTTTGGTTACATGCCTGTGATTCATCCGAGAATCCTTCATCTATAACTATCTGCATGGTAGCACGCCCTGGAGAAGGAAAATCAATGAATATAATCTACATAAAGGATAGCTCCCTATGGTACATGTCAGTTCAAATGGTAGGGTATGGCACCATTTCGGCATGCTCCACTTCACTGTCACTACTTCGAAAACATTCAAGTCCCACTAGTCGAAGTCATGCTCCACCCTTTGGGGTTGTCATCTTATAGCTAGTGATGTTCTTATCTGAACTAGTTGAGAAGAGATGGTAGGCGCAATCGGTGGTTGTGATATCAATCTGTGGTATATAGATAGAGAATACCATAATTCTACGACTTGTTGTCGTTTGATTTGAACGATGAAGTGCGGAGATGAGATGCGGAAGCATTGATGGCATTGATACGTCACACTCTGGTCAGTCTGAAACCGACAATTATAATGTAAGTCTAATTTCGCTTGTTGGGCTACGTTCTAATCGGGCATCTGTTAATTGGACCAATGTTAATCGAATTAAACCGTCATAGCTGTCAGTTTAAAGGGTGTCCCACATCAAATTGCATCACGAAAAAAACACTGTAAAAAATTACCTAGTTTTTTTTATTAATCATTTATTTGTACAGGCTCAATCGAATCAACTTTACAGAGTCAAATAAAATTACCTAGATGAAAGATCCTGCTCAAACTTTAAGACAATAAAATATGTGTAGGACGTGTAGGACGAACATTTTAAAATGCTTCTAATAAATTCAATTGAAATTTTAATTTAAAGCGGTTTGTTGTATGATGGAAGAAAAATACCACTCGTTTAATTTACGATGTACGTGTTCGAGAATTAGGCCGATGGAAACCGTGGAAGACTGGACTGGTAATATGCACGCAAGCCATCATTCGACTGGTCTTACGATTTTTTGCTAGTGGTCACAAGAGGATCTTCACTTCTCGCTTTGTTCAAGACTGTCTGGAGAGCCTTTTTTCAGCTATACGATCCAAGCAATGTCGACCTACACCACGGGATTTTGGAAGGGACTTAAAAACAGTAATGTTATCGCCGTATATCACCAGGAACATCTGGTAGGAATGGCAGATTTTCTTTCCCAGCGCCGCAAGCAATCCAACGAGCAAACTACAACAGCATCAGATCGACAGATGACAGTTGTCGACAACAATGATGCAGTAGATATGGATTACGAAATGCTGCAGGAAGTTTCCGGTGAGGTGCTGGCCGAGGAGAACTGAATGCGCTCTTCTACGTTTCGGGCTACGAGTTGAAAAGTCCGGCAAATAAGGGTACTGTTTTGCCTTGTTCAGACTACGGCGTTGTAACATAATATAAGGGTGTTTTTAAAATTATCAACGAGGAAAACGTCATCAAGATAGCTTTGTATTATGTTACAACGCTGTAGTACGAACAAAGCATTTGCAAGCAATGTATCAAAATGACGGAGAGTCCAAAGGGTGCTCACTCCAACTATCAAAGCTTCATTTTTTATCTAGCGAACGCCATCAAGAGAAACATCTACTTCCCATCCATCGATACCTTAATTTTTTTTTAAATCGCGTATGCGCGAGAAGTACTATTCTGTTTAAAAATATATGAAGATCATTAATTTTCTTGTTGTGGCTTTTTTAAATCGTTATAGTTTGTTCGCACTACTGCTTATATTACGTGATATAGAGTATCTTGATGTCAGCAAATATACATCTAGTTTTCACTGAAAATAATCTACATGTCATTTGATATCAAGATACTCTATATCACGTAATATAAGCTGTAGTGTGAACGTACTATTAAAGTACATCCACATTGTTTCCCTGAGCTAGCAAAAAATACTTCATTAATCAATCATTAATACTGCGAGTTCTGAAAATCACAAGTTTGCACATACTATAAAACGATAAACTGTTGGGTTCTTGCATCAATCTTCTAAAAATGATACTTTGAATGAAAAAATGAAACAAAAAAAATAAGCTTCAGAAGATTCAAAAGTAACGTGTAAGGCGTTTGTATTCTTAGAGCCTTAAACTCTTGGACCTTTCCATTTAAAATATTTACTTTATTTACTTTATTACCAAGCATAAAAAAAATCGACAAATTTGTTTTTTTTTTCAATTACTTTTCTTTTAATGGGATTTCTGTGTGAACATAACTGGCAACACTGGAGTTACCCCCGTATCATAGCAAACATTTATTTATAAGTGTGCATCTCTTTCTGAGCTGACAGGTTCTGTCCTCGGTTTATATGATCTATTTCATCTGTTATTTACTGGTAGCAACTTGTTACTTCGATCTTAAATGCAATGAATCCGATAGCAAAACATCGAAGTTTATATAGAAGTGGGCCAGAACTATGCTTCTCTGTTTGTTGTCACTTTTCATCGAGCATAATAACCAGAGAAAGAGCAAGAGGAAGAGCTAATCATGAACGTGATGCAGGTGCAGTGGAGAGATAGCCTAACATCGAATTCGTTTTTGAACCTGCAATACCCGAACATTATCAGTGCAAGCCTCAATCCGATACGCGTTACAAATAAAACCATACACACTTAGAAAATTTTACAGTATTCGGTAATTTTTTACCGAACTTTCAACAGCTGAACAGTTCGGTAATCCGATTTAACGGACTTCGGTAAAATTTGACAAGCTCCGGTAATGTTTGTACCGGAATACTGTAAAATTTCACCGAAATCCGGTAAATCGGATTACCGAACGTTCAGCTGTTGAAAGTTCGGTAAAAAATTACCGAATACTGTAATATGTTCTAAGTGTGTACACAGACGGTCAACACAAAACAAGCCAACCCAATTTCGGTACCCGATCTACTGGAACTGGATCAAAAACGAGTTCGCTAGAAGAGCTGTCAGCAAGTTCCCTTTTATTCTCCTTTTCTAAAACTTAGACAGAAACAACATCTGCGGATTTTTTTTGCGTGTAGTTTAGTAGAAACCTTACGAAGAGTAGTAAAACTACAGCATAAAAAAAAGAAAAAAAAATAGAGAAAAAAATCTTACTATAGACTGTTCCAGAAAGTATAAGCACACTTTCAAAATAACAAAAAAGTCATGTTTTTTTAGTTTTTATAATTTTATTTGGCAAATCATATTTGTATTTGTGTTTTATATGATATTTTACTCTCGTTTAATCAAAATATTTAATCATAGCCAAGACTCCTAACTTTTCCTCGAACATGACCCATTAGCTTCTGCACAGTGGTACTTCCCATAATTTTGACCACTTTTGGCCAATCTTTTTTAAATTTTTGGATGTCGTCCGCTGGTTTTATGAATTTTCGAAGCTTTGCTTTGGTTAAGGCCCAAAAAGTCTCGATTGGCCGTGCCGCCGGGCAGTTCGGCGGATTCATGTGTTTCGACACGAAACATACATTTTGACTATTGTACCATTCTAAAGTGTCCTTTGCGTAATGACATGACGCCAAATCAGGCCAAAACACTACTTGACCTTCGTGCTGCCTGATCATCGGCAATAATCGCTTCTGGAGACATTCCTTAACGTATTTCTGAGTGTTCATCGTCTCCGTTGTGATGTACGGACTAGATGTTTTACCACACTCGCATATTGCCTACCAAACCATAACCTTCTTACCGAATTTTTCGGTAAAAATTGCCTTCTTCGTTTCGGGGATGTCTTTGTCTTCGCTTACAGTATAGAATTGTGGTCCGGAAAGCGTTTTGTAATCTAGTTTCACATACGTTTCATCGTCCATTATTGTACACCCAGAATTTCTACACAATAACGAATCGTAGAGTTTGCGGGCCCGTGGTTTCACGGACGCGGCCTGTTTTGGGCTCCTATTGGGTTTTTTCTGCTTCCGGTATGTTTTTAGCCCAAGTCTTCCATTGGCACGCATGACGTTACTCGACGAGGTCCCTAGTTTTTTCGCAATATCCCGAAAGGAAGTCGCTGGTTTTCGCTTGTAGGAATCCCTGATCTTTTTATCGATATCAGGACTAACAGGACCGGATTTCCGACCGGTCGAATTCGACACTTCTTCAAACGTACACTGTTCTCTATATTTTCGAATCGCAGATCGTACCACTCTGACGCTTACACCCTCTTCCTTTGCCAATTTTCTCAAGGAGAGTCCGCTCACAGTGCACCATTTGTTCACGATACTTTTTCGTTGTTCCGGAGTAAGACCGCGCATTTTGATAAATAACACAAAACTGAGCACTCTTTTTATGCTTTGTCATTCAGAAATGTGCAAACAAAAGGACGCAGCCAAAACATGTTGAAATATTTCATTACATTCAAAGTGTTAACGGTCAATAAGGTGTGCTTATACTTTCTGGAACAGTCGTTATTCCTGGACAATGAAAAATCTCTAGGCACAGCGTTGCGCAACGGCACAAAATGTATCTCGAGTTCAATCACAGGATGCAGCCAGAAAATCAAATGCATTTCATTTCAACAACGATATCAATTCAGTCTCAGTTGCCATCTGGTGTACTTAAGAATTGCACTTGGAAAATCTATGCACCGGATGAAGAGGACCGCTCGGTTTTGATTCGCGATCACAACACAGCCGCAATTCTCTTGGACGACCAAAACCATCCGTGCTTCTCAAAAGCCTGAAAACCTTTGGATATTGTGAAGGCCTTACTGAAAATTGAACAAAACACTTTGTTAGCGCCCACAAACAAGGCAGTCATTAGGATCAGTTTGGGCGGAAAGTGTATTTTCTTATACTGTTCTAAAACTAAACCAAAAGTCAATAATATTTTTTCATGCTCAGGATTGTTCGTTTGTCTGAAGGGAAATGAAGTTTGAATAATATTTACCTGAAACAATTTCAACTTGTGAGCCAAATAGCGTCTACATTGATGGAAAATATTGCACGATTTTCATCCGCTATTTCACATATTTCGATTGTATAATCGGCTGAATCATGAAAACTCTTTGAGCACGCATGATTTTCATGTAATTTTCATGTAAAAATTGACTACTATTAGAGTAAATACAAAATTCCGAGCTTAAACGCTGTCGTCAACCTGCCAACGTGTTCGTTTCCTACAAACCAATGAGCCGATTTGAAAACATGTTGACATGTTTACATGATGTTGCTAATTCGCACGCCGTCGAGTTGATGGCGCGCAAAAGGGCGAACATAAACGTCAAATGTTTTCGAACGCTAATTTTAAATTACCCATTCTAGAGCAAAATTTGACAGTGTTGAAACATGACGTGTTTCGAGAGTAAAAAATCTTCTCTTTTTCGTGGTAGGAGCCGGTTCATAAACCACGTAATCATTTTTTGAAAATCTTTGACCCTCCCCTCCTCCCACGTAGACTATTCTCCATATAATTTTTTGAAATTATGTATGGAGCGTAGACTTTGGTCAAAGATCCCCCCTCCTCCAAAAAAAGTCTACGTGGTTTATGAAGAGCCCCTAGATTGCTGTAAGATAGTGACTCATTTGCGGAAAACTGTGGCTTTAGTGACTTTTGGAAATAGTGCCTTTTTAGTAACTGCTTTGAAAATAGTGACCAAGTCACGAAACAGTGACTCGCTCCAGCCCTGGGTTCATGTCCTTGGGTACGAAAGTGCTTCGAACAACTCCAAGACAACATTTGAATAATGGCATGAAGCTAGATCCGTCCAGAAGATAGTAGGGCCCTCGTGTTGCATCGACAGAGGAAGCAGGCGCTTCTGTAGACACTCCTTGAGGTAGATCTCCACGTTTACAGTCCCGGTAGTCACGACCGACGCAATCCGTTTGCCACATGAGCAGATCGCTTGCCAAATCATGAACAGTAGCCGCGGAGGCTGCTGGAAGTCCGCCTTGACGTGAGTCTCATCATCCATGATGAGACAATGAGGTAAATAATTGCTCATTCAGCACCAAAAACTGGAATCTCATAAGAGCAGCTGCTATGGAAACTCATTTTAAGTCGCAACGAAACGAATCGACGCTCGAGGGGAAATGGCAATTTCGCTGTACGTGTTCGGGCATGCATTTGTGTGTGATTGTTTTGTCTATTAATGTGTTGCAACGTTATCTCATTGGCGATGAGATTTCTACCCAAAATTACATTATCCTGGACTAATTTTCTATAAGAGCGTTGCTAGAAATGAGAAGAAAAATTAGTATTTTCCATTTATTTCCAACTACCTTTGCTTATCTTGACAGACACGCGTATTTCGTTTTAAATGTGCAGACTTCTTTAATGTCGTGTACTAATAACTTGACTACTAGTAGTATAGCGGGTATATTAAAGTATGCGTTCCATTCTGGAGGGACGGTCTCCTCGATGCTAAACTTCACCCTAACCCCAGGAATCTTTGGGAAAGGTTCTACAGTACCCGAAATCTCACAGTTGTTGACAGCCGACCCCACTTGAAATAGTTGCACTTTACTTGCCGTTGATCTTCCAAGTAGGGATCTGCGACCGTGGACACTCCGACTTGCGCGCGGAAAGAGTATAAGATTTTCATCGGATGTTTGATGGGTGATGTGGCCAACCTCCTTGCATCTGTGGCAGCTTTCGGTAAGTGCAGGACACCGGTTACCCTTATGCGACAGTCTGTTGCAGTTCAGGCAGCGATTGCGACGCCCTTGAAAGGATCTGTGTTAGGGTACGATGTCAGTCGCTGGCGAGAGTTTTTGTCCTGGTATTCGTTTTTTTCCGATTATTAACCCTTTCAACCGGTCCGCTACAACGTACTTCGAAAACCGCTCGTTGATGGGTTCTCGAGGTTGCTGGAACCAGTCGCTGCTGTGTCCTCAGCTACGTATGCCTCTTCTCTTGTCATGAATTGTACAATATAAATGGTATCGTGATTGCGACCAGCGTTCGTCAATTCTCCATTCGTCATACCTTTGAGGAGTTGAGTGCGAACAAATCGGTCGTGATCACACGGGCTGTATCCACTAAGTCTGACTTTTTCCTTTAGCGTGAAACGTTACTGCCGACTCGCCTTTGGCTTGTCGCATGTTTGAAAATGCCTGGAACTCAGCTGAAGTATCGGTCAGCGACCGGAGGTGCGCGTCGATGTTCTTGACCATGGTAGCGTAGCATTGTGGGTTAGTCAGGTCCGGTCGGAGGTTTGCCGCTCTAATTATTCCTTGTAGTTCTTCCCCCAAAGATAGGAACAACATTTGAGAAAGGCGAACGGGATCATTGGCGCTGGCTAGTGAAGCAGCGATCTCAAAGTTCTCTAGGAACCGCTGCCAAGTTTCCCAGAGTTTGTTAACTGGTACTTTTTCGGGAAAGAGGGTGCCTGCGTGGCCCTCAAGTGGTCTCTCTGCCGCTTCGTCGCACTATACTACTCTGCAAGAGTAGTTCCAACTAAGTTCAGGGGGGATTGATGGGGATCCCTGACTGGAAACCGTCGCAGGCAGCCCTGACCGTCGTACGTGGCACTCACGCCTGGGTAGCCCCAGCCAAGTTAGGGAGTGAATTGCTGATGAACCCTATCCGGGCCGGCGCTCCGTGTTGTTTTTCGCACAGAACGAATGAACTCTGCCATTATCGTTTCCATCTTGGTTATAGGGTCATGAAGTTTGCGTTGATTTTCCGTTGCTTCCGGAGCAAGTTCATTACTATCTTGTACACCGTCCTTTAGTGGTATCATAGACTAACTCTAAGATCAGTAAGTCCCATACAAAAACGATTTTTTTCTTGGCTCAGTCAGTACTAGCACATCGGTCCCAAGCTCGGTCCTAAGCTTAATAATGCGCCCCTCATGCTGAACTCACACGAACACACTCTCAAATATTCTGTCAAAATAACACAGCACATCAAAACAAAGGCGCAAATATATATAGCAAGGTACTGGCTTCAAGGTGTAATTCGGACCAAGGGGTTCTACAACAGTGAACCAATTTCAAATCGCTAGTTGCATATTGATTGTTGGTGGTATTCCGGTTTCGGCCGGGTTGTCTTCTTCCGGGTTGACTTCGTTCAAGTTGCCTCCGACCGAGTTTCTCTCGCCATCTGTCATTGCGGTTTCTTTTGCGTCAACTACCAATGACTCAAAATAAATCGATTTTTGCGGATCTATGACCGACTCGTCCTCCGAATCGATGCTATCGGCCGGAGCTCTGACGTACTTTCCATTTCTTGACATATCTGAAAAAAAAATAATTCACAGTTTACAAACATGTACGATCACAGATTATAAATATACAGACTCATTCTTCACGGTTGTCCAACCACGTTCTAGTTTTCACTCACGCAAGTCCATTACCAATACAGACTTATTCTCCCGGTTGCCCAAATACGTGATAAGTTTCACACACAAGTCCATGCGTGGATTTGTTTATTAATATCACGGTAAGGTAGGGTTTGCGCGCAACCGGTCTGTTCGTGGATTTATTTACTCAGTTTTTATGTGCTTTTTCATGTTTTTATGTGCTTTTTAATTAAAAATGAATATTTATAGTCTATTTTTGGTGAAGAAAATACGCGATTTAAGATAAATCGAAAAATACATCAAATTTATAAAATTTAAAGAAGTGACCGCCTTAAACTCTTTATCAGATTTTAGGATATAACTGCCAAGTTTTTTTTCTGAAAAAAAATAAAATTCGGCCCCTCTCCAAAAAAATCAATGTTTTATGTTTTTTTAGTATGAATTTACATTTTTTTAGTTTCGCTGTGTTATTTTCTTGAAGAACACTTAATGAACTTTAACTTCTTGTCAGATGATCAGAATAATCCTTTAAATGATTTTTTGAAAAAAAAAGCATATTTTACATAAGCCCTTATAGAAAATTAGTCCTGGAAATTTTAGGTTTTTTTTATGAAAAACTAGCTGAACCCGGTGCGTGCGCTGCTACGCTTGCAACTAAATGAAGGAAAATTCAATAGAACTGACACGTTTATGGTTTTTTTCGAAATGAGTTGTTTTTTCTTGACTAAGCAGGGGTTCAAACTTCTTTCAAAACATGCTTCTTATCCGAGAAACACCGGTTTTGTGTTTAAATAAGCTGTTGTATGGGAGCCCTCCCTTGCAGAGGGGGGTGGTTTCTCAAACCACCAAACAATCATTGCCTTCAAAACCCCCCACATTCCAGATTTGGTTCCATTTGCTTGATTTTTTTTTCCCTTGTTGGGGACGTATTGCCACTGCGACCATTGATTTGATTTATTGTGGCGTGTCCTCCTTTTTATTTATGCCATATTATCGCAATGGTAAGTTACTATTTGGAGTAACTACCACTACGGCGGTAGGCAATTTTCCCAACAGGTACTACATTTCTTATGAAGTGTACCACTTGATTGGGAGCAGCGTTCCAGACCTCACAGGGTTCAATGAGCCCCTTGTCAAGAAATCTGCATCGTTTATTGAATAGTGCAACACAGTCGCACATTAAATGCTTAGAGCTTTCACTCTCTAATCCACAAAAGCGGCACTTATCTTCATGAAGTTTACCGATGATTTTCAGGTGATATTTACTCGGACAATGTCCAGTTATCAAACCAGTGTATATTCTCAAGTCATGTTTCGAAAGTTTAAGTAACTTTTTCGTATGAGAAGCGTTAGGCTTAATGAACTGTTTGGATTGCCGGGCATTGGAGGTACTATTCCAGATAGCCTGTACTATGCCCTTTTCCCAGTTCTTTAGTTCTACTTTTAAGGCGCAAGAAGATAAACCAATAAATGGTTCGGGCCCTATGAATTGCATGGATGACCCTATTTTTGCCATCTGATCAGCTTTTTTCGTTTCCTTCAATTCCGCAATGACCAGAAACCCAATAGAGGTTAACCATGTTGCGACAGGACAATTGCTGTAAAACTTGTGCGCATTCCACACCAGCTTAGATGTGAATGTTTTTGACTTTAAAGAATTCAGAGCTGCTTGGCTATCTGAACAGATGCATATGTTTGCATTTTTATAATTTCTTTTCATCCAGTATGGCATATATTTCAGCTTGAAACACTGTGAGATATTTTCCCATTGCCACATACAAGTTTATCCCAGGACCAGTTATACCAGCCCCTACCAAACTATTTTGCTTTGAACCATCTGTATAGAAGATTGTTGAGCCCGGACGAAAACCCGGTTCTCTTTTATCCCAATCAGCACGAGGTAGCTGCATGGACTGTGAATTTATGATTGAAGTAGTTTCTCCTAAGCATACAATCTTCACTTATCAATATTAAAGGATTTATCGAAAACTCTTTTAGGATACTTAAGTGTCCAATAAGATCTCCATCGAAGAAATTCATGGACCGTTTGAGCCTTAGAGCATTTTTTTCCGCATCCTGTAGTATAAATTGATCTAAAGGAAGAATGTTGAGTAGAGCGTCTAGTGCTTTTGAAGGAGTACTATGCATTGCCCCAGTTATAGAGATAGTAGCAAGCCTTTGCAGCTTGTTTGCTTGATTAGTTCTCGAACCATCGCACTGGGCTCATCGATTATAATAAAAATTTGAGTTTAATTTGTTTGAAGCCCCCCCCTTCAGAAAGGGAGGGGTCTTGAACTACCATAGAAACATTCTTGCCTTCAAAACCCCCACATGTCAAATTTGATTCGATCTGCTTGATAGTTCTCGGGTTATGAAGAAATGTGTGTCTCATTTGTATGACAGCGCCCCTTCCTGAGAGAGTAAGGGTCTCAAACAATCATAAGAACCTTCCCAGCCCCAAAAACCCCTTCATATAAATTTTCACGTTGGTCGGTTCAGAACTTCTCGAGTCTATAACGGTCTGACAGACAGACAGACAGACAGATATTCATTTTTATGTATATAGAAATCTAGCCTCCAAAAACCCCATATGCTAAAAGATTTCATTCACTTGATTAGTCTATTATGCAAAAATTTGCTTTTATTTGTATGGGAGCCCCCCCCCCATTTGAAGTGGGGAGGGGTGGTGAAGTGCCATAGAAACATTTCTTGCCTCCAAAAACCTCAACATGCCGAATTTGGATTCATTTGCTTCATTGGCTCTCGAGTTATGTGAAAAATTATGTTTCACTTTTATGGGAGTCTCCCCTTCCAGAAGGCGGAGAGGTCTCAAACCACAATAGAAACATTTATTTCCTTCAAAAACTTCCACATGCCAAATTTGGTTCCATTTGTTTGATTTGTTCTCGAGTTATGCAGAAATTCGTGTTTCATTTGTATGAGAGACCCTCTTTCAGTTAGCGGAGGAGTCTCAAACCTCAATAGAAACATTTTTGCCTTCGAAAACCTCTATATGCCAAATTTGGTTCCATTTACTTGGTTAGTTCTCGAGCTAGGCAAAAATTTGTGTTGTTTTTGTATGTAAACCCCCCTCCCTTCACCTTCCAGATGGTGGAGGAGTCTCAAACTTCCATAGAAACATTTCTCTCCTCCAAAAACCTCCACAGGCCAAATTTGGTTCCATATGCTTGATTAGTTCTCGAGTTATACACAAATTTGTGTTTCATTAGTATGAGAGCCCCCCTCTTACAGAGGGTGGAGGGGTCTCGAGTTACTTTAGAAACATTTCTTGCCTTCAAAAACCTCTACCTGTCAAATTTGGTTCCATTTACTTGATTAGTTCTACAGTTATGCAGAAACTTGTGTTTCATTTGTATGGGAGCCCCCCCCCCTCCCCTACCAGAGAGGGAGGAGGGGTCTCGAACTACCGTAGAAACATTTATTGCCTTTAAAATCTCCACAAGCCAAATTTGGTTCCATTTGCTTTATTAGATCTAGAGTTATGAAGTAATTTCAATTTCATTTGTATGACAGCACCCCTTCTAGGAGAGGGGTCTCAAACTACCATCTAAACATGTCTCGCCACCATGAAAACCCCACATGCCAAATTTGGTTCCATTTGCTTGATTAGTTCTTGATATATGCAGAAACTTCTGTTTTATTTGTATGGGAGCCTCCCTTTCTAGAGAGGGGAGGGGTCTCAAACTACCATAGAAACATTTTTTGCCTAAAAAAACTTCCGCATGCTAAACTTGGGTTCCTTTGCTTGATCAGTTCTCGAGTTATGCAGAAAAATGTGTTTCATTTGTATGAGAGCCCCCTCTTACAGAGGAGGGAGGGGTCTCCTACCATCTTAAAAACGTTCCTCGGTCTCAAAAACTCCTGCGTACAAATTTTCATGCCAAACGGTTCTTCCGCTCGCGAGTTAAATCGTGACAAAGGAAACCCCAACTCATTTTTATTATATAGATGTTATATTGGGTAGAAACTTTTATATGCACACAATTTTATTTAAACCGGAAACTGTCGAGACAAAATCAATATTTTTTTAGCGTTTCTGGCTACAAATGCTTAGTAACGTTTAATCACTTAAGTCACAGTTGACCGCACGATTCCGAGTTGTTTTCCGAGACATCGAGAGACATGAGAAAGTTGAGGATTTTCCGGGTGCTTGCGCAAAATCAATTCACAACGTTGCTTTTCGGGAGACGCCATTTTTTCCAACTCTCGAAAAACTGACAGCAACAAAAATAAAACAACAAATAAACACTCTAAACTACTTCTATCCAACTGTTCGAGAAAAAATACCCAATGGGTAATTTTCTACAGCTTTTTTTTCGTGATGCAATTTAAAGTGAGACGCCATTTATCTATTCGTCCACGGCGCTCTTGGGTTTACAATTTAAAGAGAACAAAGAATACTTACAGAATATTGCTAATAGCTACCAATCGGTGAACCCTCAATCCATTTTCAGCTTTGATAGCTCGGCCCAATTACGGAAAGCGTCACGAACGAAAGTTGACTGTATAATCTACATTTAATTGATCATCATTAAGCGGATCCGGATTAACCTTCTAAAGGTTGACCCATTAGACTGAATTATAACACGTCGAATGTTTCAAAAAACGAGGCACATCTTCGCTATGAATGAATAATTTTATTCAAGCTTCATCCTTTCTCTTCTCGTTTGAATTAAACTCATCAAAGCACCGTCTCTGCAGGGACGCACCACAAAAGTTCAAGGTGAATAAGCCGGAACTGAACAACAACAACAAACAAAACCCGTCTAGAATGCCGCTGCCTTGCCGGAGCTGATCCTTGCCAAACTCGCGGCCGAACGGATTTGCCGACCGAATCTCATTTGCACAATTTTCGCTCATCAACCGCACAGCATCGGGTTTTTTTCCCTTCGTTCACCATGACGATCGGGTAGACCAACGACAACGCAAAGGAAGCGACCACGGAATTACTTTCCATGAGCTTTCCGGACCGAGTTGCGGCACATCATAACCTATATGTTTCGCTTTTTGTAGCAATTCGAGTGGATGAGCCCAGCAGACACAACGAACTGGTGCAATGGGTGTGCTTTTCCAAACACCATCATTGCTTAGCCAATAGTCGATGATGATGATGCCAAGATGATGAGGATTCATGGCGGAAGATTTTCCACAATGAGTTTTTTTTTCTGATTTTCTCCGGTGCTATGCTGCATTAAATAGATGCTGGAGTAAAAAACATTCAAATTTTAGATTGTAGTCATTTTCATCCATATGTATAACGAGGAAGCTGTTAGTGAGTATGATGTATGTGGCTGTCAGAATGGTTAACAAATTAATGCTATGCCCTTCCCATATTTTTCTAGCTTATAAATTACCGCTCTCAAAGCTTTACGTTGATTGGAAAGTGTTTCCCTTGAAACTTTAACGTCGATAAAACGTCAAAAGGATTAAAATTGCTAAAAGAAGACGGTAACTTTCTAATGGAATTTTTTGGCTCTTGTGGCATGTCCGAAAAACATCGTCTTCTAAATGAAATTAGAAGCTGACTAACCCGACATTTAACTGAGAAATAGTAGCTCAGACAGCATTATGTAAAATTAGTGGCGCGACTGAAGTAACTTGAAAACCGTGCACGCGTGTCTGTTGTTATCGAGTGTGCCTTGCCGCACCAATGTTTCTAAGATCAGCTTCTGTCGAGCAATGTTGATTGTGATTTGCTCAGGTGTATTGCTTTCGAGAAAGTTTGTCTACCTACTGAAAGATTTTAATTTTGTTTGATTTAATTTGTGTCTTGAAGAAATCCGCTTCAGTGCTGTTGTTAACGATGCAAGTCAAGGTATCAAGGGTTTGAAAACTTTTCAAAGGCCTCAAAAGTTCAAAGCTAGTTCAAGGCGCATATCGAATTTGCTGATTCTGAAAGAGATAGTACTTGGTTCTATTATGAGTAGAATGAGTGCTAATAAGTCGATCTTACTTAACGAAGTATTGATGCATAGATTTGATTGGAACGGAGAATCGAATTACCATAATTCGACCATTTTCGTCTCGTCAAGTGAGTCTAACCTATACAGGGCCACAAATTAAACTCGATGTTAGGTAAAAGGAGAGTCACTCAAAGACTGAGTATCTTCATTTGTTTCATGAAAAATGAAGTCGCTTCCTCTCACGCTGCAGGTTCTCGCATTGAGCTCAATTTGTTACCTTCTACATTTCCGAGGAAAGATTCAATTAAAACGATATGCAAAGAAATTACTCCTGCTATGTAGGTACATCCTGCGAAAATTGTTTTCCTCTCGGTTTTCAATTACAGCTTCACGGCGCGTAACACAATGGCAACACGTGAACTTCGAGAATCACTTCTGCTAGAAAGAAATAAAGCGTACCCCAGGGCGGCGGTGTTATCTGATGAACATGTTGAAAATGTATGTGAAGGCTGTACACCCATCAGCGGTAATTGCTTGATGGAATTCCGAAACAATAATGGTTTAACCAATTTGCTCCGAAGCGGTAGACAGACACCTACGTGAGGGCTAGAAGCTGATTATTCCACTTAGCGGAGAATTGAATCCGTAAATGCACGGCACACTCCGGTGAAATGATAATTTCGCTAATGAACGACCAGCGGCTTTCGAAATGGAAGGTTGAATGTTGATTTCCCAAACCCTCCTTATACGCTAAGAATGTGTGAAATTGCTCAGAATGGAATGAGGATTATTCCGAGAACCGAAGTGACGTTTGTCACTTGGTGAAGTGAGAAAAGTCACCTGTTACGTGACTCTTCTGGATGGAATAACCCTCTATGTGGATTTTTTAAACTAAATGTAGGTAAATTGTAACCCACATATGAGTATTTAGGTCAAAATTAACCATATTTGAGTTATCGCAGGGTTTCGTTTGCTGACCACGTAAATAGTGGCGTTGCTATTGAAGTTAACGGTATTTTCAGTTTACTAACTCGGCATCGCCTGGAGATCCCGTATTGAGTATCTAAAGCGAAAGTGGCAGAAAAGGATCAACTTTCGTTGAACAATTACCGGAGCCTGGTAGGGAGCACATCCGCAAGATCTTCTAACGTTGTACCGAAGAACGATTTTATCGGTTTAATTATAAAGACGAAACTTCGCAAACGTCCCAAAACTATTAAAACAGAGCTGAAGTTGAGGTAAATTGGGGTAAAAACAACAAAAACATTGGTAAAAATCGATTTTGCAAAATTTGATATATGGAGTGAAAAGGATGGTGCGGGCATTCGGGATGGAAAATGAAATTGGTCGGCCGAGTGATGGCCGACGGACATTAAAAACAAATAAAAAAATAAAGGTATTTTAATAGTACTTGGATGTTGGTTTCGAACGTCTTTTGTCAACAGCTGCTGAGGCCTCTCACAAAGAGTGACGCCGAATATGTATTGGGCAAACAAGGCAGTTTAAATAACGCTTAAGAGCCGATTTGGACCTATTTAAACCAACAGTAAGGAAGCTGTTAGAGTCGCTAACAAAGTGCCTCGGTGGTTTACTTCATTGGGAAAACAAATTTTCTAACAACGCTTAATTAGCCGCTTCGAACCGATTTAGATCAACATTCAGCCATTTTGCCATGAAAGCCATTTTTCACCGATTTATGCCAGCAGTATGGAATTGGTTATGAAATACTTTTGAGGGCTGACTTGAACCAATTTAAACCAAAGGTGCTGTTTGGACAACACACAAACTGTGGTGCTGTATGTTCATTGGGAAAACATGTAACAAGTACGCTTGGTATTAGTATTTAAGCAGTTATTTCAACCTTCCTAAAACATTTGAGTCAATTCTGACCCATGGTGCAACTTCAATGTACGCTATCTTTTTTTATCCAAGAGAGTTTGAGCTGTTTACCTGTAACTAGAAATGAGAAGAAATATTAGTATTTTCCATTTAATTCCAACTACCTTTGTTTATCTTGACAGATACGCGTATTTCGCCTACAATGTACAGACTTCTTCAGTGCC
Source organism: Aedes japonicus (assembly GCA_034211315.2). NCBI lineage: Eukaryota > Metazoa > Arthropoda > Insecta > Diptera > Culicidae > Aedes > Aedes japonicus. Next base: position 20,036 of record JASCZW010002902.1, on the reverse strand, counting down.
TCGTACTAATAACTATTATTAGTACGAGACACTGAAGAAGTCTGCACATTGTAGACGAAATACGCGTATCTGTCAAGATAAGCAAAGGTAGTTGGAATTAAATGGAAAATACTAATTTTTCTTCTCATTTCTAGTTATCTGTTTTATATTTAAACCAATCGGGCTGAAATTTTCTAACTTTTAATATTTTACGGAATTCTTTACTACTTTAGGGTCAATATTGACCCGGATTTTAAACCTTCGTAGAATTTCGGAATTTTAACTTGGAGTCAATGTTTATGCCCCATTCGAAAGGTTATGGTCTCCAAAATTCGCTAGATTAAAAAAAACTGGTTCCGTTAACATTGTTCCCCGAGAATCTGCTACAAAGGAAACCATAACGCACCGCAGATAAAGCAAAGTGCTCTTTTATTCGGTGGTAAATTGAAGAATACAAGAAAAATTAAAGTGAGGTTAATTAGCGTAGTATCTAAAACTGAAATTGATAATAACTTTCTGGCTATTTTTCCTACTGTATGAAATCGGTCAGTATCGTCATTATCGTCGATTTTCGTATCTTTTTATCACCAATTACTTTGCTTAAACAGCTCGAAATCCCATTTCTAACGTGCGCCATCTACGGCGTTTAACCTCACTTTTGCGTTACCTGGATTCCTCCATAGACAGAGTGAAAGTGTGCGCCTGTGATGGGATGGCTTGGAGTGAGTGAATCACTCACCCTTTTAAACGACCGCTCTCACGTGCTCTCATCTGCCTTCGCTCACGTGCTCTCGCCTGCGATCGCTGCCGCGTAAACTTGCGGTGGATAGTAAAATCGACGTCTGAGTTGTAGAAAATTCCGAAAAAAAAGGAAGCGGGAAGAAAGACCTTTGTTATGTAGCATTAAAGCGAATTTGCAATCATTGCTGTACATTAGCAGGAGAGCCTACGCGCCAGTGAGCTCACCGGGGCGTTCACGTCAATGAATTTATCTGCATTCGCTTCGGGGAATTTGAGAGCTCTTCTTCTCAGTCTAAGGCGACCGAGTTTTGTGAGAATAAAAAACAATTTTTTCCACTCACATGCGCTACCCGCTTGCAACCACTCTCGGTCAGCCATTTCAACTCAGTTTTGAGTCGTTTTTGATCGAAAATCAAATCAAAAACAACCATCTGATTTGAGCCGATGTTTTTGATTTGTCGACTTGTCTATACCAGTTACATTCACTCAAATTTGAGTGACTCCACTAATAAAGAAAGTGAGTCAAAAACGACGCAAAGCTGAGTTGAAATGGCTGGCCGTGCGGTGGTGAATATAAACAAGAGAGGAGAACTCTCGTTGAGGTAGGAAGAGTGTGTGGTGAAATTAAAATCTCTCTTTTCCACACCGAGGATATAGACATCACTGGAGACTACAAGCTTTCAAATGGGGCGTAAACATTGACACAAAATTAAATTTTATAACTCTAGAAATGGTCGAAATCCTGGTCAATGTCTCATGTGTCAGTTTTTTTAATACCCTAGGAAGGTTACATTATCAAAATTCAAAAAGCAGTTGAGTTATAAGTACACGACACTGAAGGAGACTGCACATTGTAGACGAAATACGCGTATCTGTCAACATAAGCAATAAAGGTATTTGGAACTAAATGACTCGTAAAATCATTACGAGTGCAAAAAGCAGTTAATTCGCATGTCGATGCTTTTGTTTCAATTTTTCCCAAAGTTCGGTTCATCGCATTAATTCAATAGTTTAATAAAATGAAAATGATAGAATTATAGACTTCAGATTTTTCATGCGTGCAAGTATAACCATAGTTAAACCCACCAAAGCATGGCGACGAACAAAACTGTGATCAGAGCTGGTAAATCTCACGGTTGTCATGCGACAATGCGAAAATAGAACATCTCAAAATCACGAGAAGAAAAGGTCTAGCACGAGTGTTGTCGTTGTTTTCTAACCATCATGTTGTCGAGAGATTTTTTTTCAAATACGCTTATAAGTTCTAAATTATTAACTTGTCTACTTGAAATAAGCTTTGTTGGGTGTTTTGTGAGTGCTAAATAAGCGTAATTAAGTTACCAGGCGGAAAAACGTTGCTTGTGTATTGTGCTAAGGTTCAAGGATTCGTGACTGAGAAGGGCAGTGCCGACACACCATTCTCCGTCAGTGGTCGCTCTAGATCCCACTTTGCGATTTCGAAGAATTTCCGGGACATACGTGGCCGAAAGAGGGTAATCGACCACCAACCCGAGCAAAGGATTATACCAAATTGATAACAAGTTCTAATACCAGGTTATGATTTTTTGATCACTGAATATGTTATCGTTGGCTGTTTACAAAATAACAGAATGAATAACAAAAAAAAAAAATTCGTCGAATATCGTAATAAAAACTTATTTTGTTATCACTGCGAACAACTTGATAACAAATCATGTTATCAATATGAAATCAAATTCTGATGCTAAAAACTGAAAAAAATATTTTGATTAAAAGCAAAATTTCTTGTTCAAATATGCTGGAAATATTTATAGTTTTACAATTCAACCTATAACGTTCATAAAAAATAGTGTGTTCGAAATGATAACACATGATAACAAAATTTGCCAATGGTGATAGCTCAATTTGTTATACGATAACAGCGGAAATCAAAATGATAGCTGGGATAACAGAACTTGTTACTTATATGATATCAGCTTGTTATTTTCTTTTGTAAGGGAAAAGCTCCCTGGATAGGCAAGCCATCTTGGAAACCGCATCATCGAGCTACAAGATCCATTCTCGGAGAACGCTTGAACGTAGGTGCCAATTTCACGCACAAACCCACTTTTCCAGTGGAGAAGAACCCATTACCCTAGCAAAGTAAAATAAAGTACTGATATCAAATAAATTACAAGTTTTGTTATCTCAGACATCATTTTGAACTCACCTGTTATCGCATAACAAATTTAGTTATCAACACTGACCAATTTTGTTTTCATCTGTTATCAAATTTTAAAGACGATTTTTGATGAACGTTACTGTATTCTACCAGCATGCTGACATACGCTGATTATTACCAGCTTGAGATCGATATGGAATTGAGCTTCTCACCAGAAGCAGCACTTCAGTTATAAGTATATGAATTTGATGTCATTTTGATAACTTAATTTGAATTTATTCAAGAAACTTTTTCATATCACAAAATTTGTTATCAAACAAACTTGATGATAGTAAAACGAGTTAATATTGTGAAATCCAACGAATATTATTTTGTTATCTGTTTTGTTATTTTGGCTGTTTATTCAACCTAAATGATAACATATTTAGTTATCAAACACTGATAAAGGGTGTATTCGATAAAAATGGCACACAGAAAATCTTCTGTAACTTTTGAATCGTATGAGTAAAAAACCTAGAAATTTGAGTAGATCTTATCCATAGTTATACATTCAGTAGTTCCAGTCATGTCGTCGAAACAAGAAATTGTCCGTGAGAAAACTTTGTGCACTCACAAGCAAAATCCAGGGGCGTCCCACCGGTGGATTGCTAAAAGGCTTGGAATTGCAAATACAACTGTGTCTCGTGTAATAAAAACCTTCAAGGAGCGTCTGAGTGTCCAAAAGAAGGAAGGAGTGGTCGTAAAGTGGTCCAATGGACAGTAAAATGGCCAGGAAAGTCGTACAACAATTCAAGAACCGTCCAAACATGTCAATTCGAGATGTCGCTAAAAGTCTAAGGTGTCAGTCGGTTTTGTGCAGAAAACCATGAAGCGTGCTGGGATTACATGTTTACAAAGTGCAAAAAGCCCCAAACCGGAATGAAAAACAAAACATCACTGCGAAAACCCGCGCCCGGAAACTTTACGAAGCTGCTCACCAAATCCGGTTGCATCGTGATGGATGACGAAACATACGTCAAGGCCGACTTCCGTCAACTTCGTGGGCATGAATATTTCGTTGCCAAGTCGAAGTTCGATGTTCCGGAGGATGTTCGAAAGAAGAAACTATCGAAATTTGCAAAGAAGTTTCTAATCTGGCAGGCGATTTGCGGATGTGGTGAAATAAAGTGCTCCCTTCATCGCTTCCGGAACAATAAACGGTGCGATTTACACGGAAGAGTGCCTTAAGAAGCGTCTCTTGCCATTCATTAAGAAGCACAAAGGATCAACTCTGTTTTGGCCTGATCTAGCATCCTGCCACTACGCTCGAAACGTATTGGAGTGGTACCGAGCCAACGGAGTCAATTTTGTGCCAAAGGATATGAACCCACCAAATTCACCGGAACTTCGTCCAATTGAAAAATTCTGATCAATTATGAAAACGGAACTTCGCAAACATCCCAAAACTATAAAAACAGAGCTAGAATTGAAGAAAATTTGGGTAAAAACAACAAAAACACTGGGAAAATCGGTTGAACAAAATTTGATGGGTGGAGTGAAAAGGAAGGTGCGGGCATTCGGAATGGGAGACGAAATTGAATAAAACAAATTTTGTAAATCAAAACTCATGAGTAGTTTTTCATTCCTTGAAAATTTCAAGAAAATCCGATAATTAGTTTAAATTTGATGAGTATATATGTGTGTGCCATTTTTATCGAATACACCCTTTTATCTGATATTAGAACTTGTTATCAATTTGGTATAAACCTTTGCTCGGGCAGAAAGAGGCACATGGAAGAATGTAAAGAAAGAGATCGCTCGGAAATATATCTACCCATGTCAACTGAAAGTTTATGTTTGAGCTTTTATGGCAAGTAAATAAATGTATAAGTAGTTCCCAAACAAATTGATATAATTAGAGCTTTGTGAGGGATTTTCCTATAGTTGGAGTTTGCGTCTTGCTCTGAGGGTAAATCGGCCTAAAATCGACCTGTGACTACTCTCGAATCAGAAACAGTACCAGTTGTTTGGAACTTCTGGCTTGAGCGATGATTATAAACTTCCTACGCCTCATATGCTTTTCGCTCTCACGTTGTGCCATTAATTGCAGTATTGTCTGGTATTCTCGGCTTTTAACCTCTACCGAAAAGAACAAAGTTTCAGGTTAACTCCGCTTGACCGTTTCCTTCTCGATTGCGGGAAATTTTAACCCATTTCCTTGAATGGTCTTGGGGCAAAACTGCATTTTGGTAGGTGGTCTCCTTTTAGAAGTTGCGATTAATGCACCTATTTACAAACGGGAAGTTTGGTAGGCAGGTGGTTTACATACAAGGCGATTTAGCAAAACTCAAAAGCCAACTCGAACCGATTTATATCAACGGTAAGGATGCTTTTGGGGCTTCCCAAGATACTTTAGTAACGCGTAAGAGCCTATTTAAAACGATATATACTAATGCGGTGGCCCCAATAATGAAGTATGACAATGATATTTCATTGGGAAGAGAAGGAATTCTTAAAAACGCTCAAGAGCCGATTCACGCCAATTTACACCAACAGTAAGGATGCCGTTGATGCCATCCACAATGTGTTATGTTTTTGATTGGGAAGACAAAGTTATCAGAAAACGGTTCGATTTAAACCAACAGTACGGACACGGAAAATTTCTCTCATGTCATAGACAAACGCAGTCCTCAACCAGCATATTTCTGGCAACCTTTAATTGGCCACGTCAGGTGGGCTCTGGAAACCTTTAAACTTTGTACCCCAGTTTTGGTCCAAAAAAGCTTACCAAAACCTAAATTTTCCATCAGGTGGGTTCTGGAATCCTTTGAATGCGTTTATCTCCGTAAATAAGCATCTACTCGCTTAAATAGGGGGTTTAAAATCGTCATTTTAGTTATAGATATGTGTTATAGATAGCAGAGATTTTAATTTTCCCCCGACTTGGTGAAGAATATTACTTTCCACAAGGTTATAACGCCCGCCGTTCCTACACAAAACATCAACCGTAAAACAATATGAATATTTAACATCGTTTCTGCTGCAGAAAAAAAAATCCACATCTGCCGTGGAGCGACCGTCCAAGTATCGGCATTTTTCAAAATTAAATATACATCGATGGGGGAATTGCGGATTGCACATTTACGTTCATTTGAAATCAGACTCTCAAGCGCCGGCACATTCGATACCGTCATGACTTTCACATGGTCCTCAGAATATAACCACCCTCACTCCACCGAAACAACTATCAGTACGTACAGAGACAGACGACGGATATAGATGAAAACCGTTTCAATGACTTGTTGAGGGATATATTATGCATGGTGTTTTCCTCTCCATTTGGCTGAATGAGTGGTAGTTGTCACCGTGTGAACGGCAGAGCTCTTTTTATAGATGGCGTTTTATCGATAATCAGCTTTAATGGCTCAGGATTGGTTGTTACAGAAATATAAAAAAAATCCAAATCCAAAAGCATAATTGATCCGTGTCGCATGTGTTGGACGTTGATTGATACCAGCTTTGGTACATGCTTTTCGAAAATGTAGTCAATAGCACGTTTTAGCTCCCGTACAGTGAAATGCTGTGATGTGAAACATAATTTCGATTCAATCACCCTTGACCTTTCTCCTGGCAGTTTTGTTTTCTTTTGACCTGTTGTTTGTCATTTCAGCCAATTGTGTTGAAGGAGCATTTTATCTATGAAAATTGGGTGGTAACAGTAAGAAGAAACTCCTTTTGAGACAGAGGATTTTATAATATTATCATTAATCTCTTTTGTTAACTCATAGGTCATCATCGCTAAAGGTCTTGTATCTCTTGAGTTCAAAAATAATGACAATTTTATTATAACGAATAAAAATATTCCACTTGGATGAACGAACTGAACCCACACTCACTCAGAAAAGCTGGACTAAAAAAACACCAACTTTTATCCTCACAGCATAATCACGCGGCGCCCACTTCTTTAGCAGACCGAAACGCAACGAAAGCATCACCAGCCATGATTCCTTTCATCCCAACTGTTATGATGGGATGTTATTGACACACAAAAAAAAAAACGGCTCTCTGTTTGTTTTTCTCCTTCTTCCACAAAAGCCCACAACAATCAGTTTCCCATCGCACAAGCAGTTTAGCTTTCACTTCAAACGACCACCATTATTCTGCAACATTGTATCACCACCCAAAAGCCACCCACCCACTCACCCACTCACTCACTCACTCACTCACGAACCTCACTCACCCAATCTCATTGTTCGCTTGCGGCACGTGCGCGGGCACTAAAACAAACTAATTACTTATCTGGGAAATTCGCTGTCAGAAATGCTAACCCAAATAAAGAAAAAACGACCGCCTCCTTTAATCTCCAATGCGAACTAATCTCATTTTCTCCACCGTCTGCTCTTCTTTTACTGTGAATCACCTTCATTGCCCACGGCTACGGAAAATACAACAACAACAACAACAACAGAACATCCCTGCCGGTTCCTATGTTTTCTCGCAGTGACTTCAACATCTGGTCTGTGTTAAAGAATTGCATTGGTAAGGAGCTAAGCAAAATCACCATGCCAGTCGTCTTCAACGAGCCGCTGAGGTAAGTTTCTAGTCTATTTTTCTAATGTTTTCTTAGGAAATTTGTTTTCTACTGAAATAAGTAGCGCCCATGGAGACGCATGGTAGCCTGATTTGTGCCGATTTACGTTGTTGACTACCGTGTCTCAACTTGGTCTCAGTAGAGGGAAATTAGTGTCGAGTATTTTATTTTGGTAGGGAAAACAGCAAAGATTGTAGTGATTAATGACTTCGTTTTCTAACAAGCAAGCAAAAACGAAAAATGTCAGTTCATTTTCAGATTGAGTACTAAAGACTGGACTCCAAAAAAATTAGACAAACAAAAATGATCACCAAAAAATCATTTTAAATCGGATACTTCTCAAATTTTCAGGGATTAAATAACTATATATTAGCAATGTTTTGGCATCATTTATTTGTTGAAATTCCTCCCCCAAGCTGAGTGCTCGTACATTTCTCTTAACACTGCTCATGAGATCTTGGGCGAGGCTTTGTCCATCTTCCTTACACTATTTCTCCCAGTTTTTCTTCAAAGCTTCATCGGTTTTGAATGGTTTTCCGCTTTTCTTCAACTTCTTCTTCATTATCGCCCAAAACTTTTCGATCGGACGAAGTTCTGATGTATTTGGCGGGTTTGCCTCCTTCGCCACCACATTAACGCCCCCCCTGATTCGTACCAATCCATTACAGGCTTGGCGTAATGGCACGAAGCGAGATCCGGCCAGCGTGGGACCACGGTGAGAGCGGAGGAAAGGTATCAAATGTTTCAGCAAGCATTCTTCTCGGTTAATCTGCTTATTTATGGTGCCGGTTGTAGCGAACGGCTTGCTGTACCGTCCGTCACGCAGATCGCCTGCCATAACAGGTACTTCTTCGCGAATTTGTTCACTTTTCTCTTCCAGAACCTCCATGCGGGACGTACCGACAAAAAACTCGAGGCCGGGGATTTGTTTGGTGTCCGCCTTGATATATGTCTCGTCGTCCATGACGAGACAGCCTGACTTGAGCAGCCACTCACGGTACAGTTTCCGCGCAAGCAATTTGGCCACCGTGTTTTGCTTGTCAGTCCGGTTTGGCGCCTTCCTGACCTTAAAAACACGTAGTCCAGCCCTCTTCATGGTCTGCTGGACGAACCACTTCGACGAATTGACCTTTTTGGCAACGTCTCGGGTGGAAAGGTTCGGGTTATTCTTAAAGTATTGCCTAATCTTCTGCGCCTTCTCTGGGTATTCTGTTTTTGGTTTTCGGCCGCTTCCAGGGCGCCGCTCAATGGTCTTCGTCTCCTGGAACATCTTCGCAACGCGGGACACGGTGGAATGGAGGATTCCAAGCCTTTTGCCGATCCATCTGTGCGACTAACCAGGATTATCGATCACCGCTCCCAAGATTTGCTGGCGTAGCTCTTCTTGTTTCGAATGCATCTTGAAAACTACTTGACGCGTTAAAAATTTGCACACATAAACATAACATAATTCTAAACTAGTATTACCCAAAATATATTTAATTTTTACCCACGCGATAAAAAATTACACCCAGAGCCAAGTGTCGCATTTTTTCCGAGTCCAATCTTTACTACCAGTCCCATACCTTTTGACGTTGTCGCCTTCTATTTGTGATTACCGACAGAATCGACTGCCATCGGTTAATGGCAAGGAGCTGGCGAGAATTCATTTTGCTTTAGCCAACATCTCTAACATCCAAACATCAAAAGATTCATTATTTGTAAACAATACTGCCACTCGTGCCCGTAGGAACAAACGTCAGACGGGCCTTATTCAAATAAGGCCCGTGATATGTTGCATACTGTCAAACGCTAGTTACAAGGATAGGGTTGCCAGGCCCCTGGTTAATGGAAATAATTCAAGCTAAACAATGCATTAGGTCCTATGTAACATTGAGAAATTCTATTCGTCAACTTTCACTTTCGCTAATGGTTTGTCTTTTAAACGATTTGCTGACGTTTTTAACGTATTGGATTCTTAATTACACTTTATATTACCATATTGCGTGTTGACAATACTTGAACATGTTTTTACATAGCCGTAGGAACGCAAAGCGAAAGTCGACGAAGAGAGTCTCCCAATGTTACTTAGGAACTAATGCATTGTTCAGCTTGAATTGTTCAAATTTTTCATTACACTAGTTTACAAAATGAAATATAAAGTGTGAACTTTAATGGTTGACTGAATTCAATGCCGTCGACAAAAAAAAATAAAGTAGAGCCGCTTTTGAGATATACAAAAAAAATGATTTCTTGAATTTTGGATAAAAGTACGTTTACTAAAACGTCAATGTCTATGGATTCAGTGCAGCATTTTTCAATTATTTTTTATGAAAATAAAGCTAAATAAATTTTCTATCGTTCACTTAATTATTATGTCCTGATTAAAAAAAATGATTTTGGAGTTATTGAAAAGTTTATTGATTTTTTTTTAATTTTGCTGCAAATTTTGACGAAAGTGATGAGCATGGCAAACGTTTTCATCAACAATCGTTACCAAGGGTTTTGGGATGGAGCAATGATGGGTGACTATTGTTGGTTTCTGATGCGAGAAATAAGTTCTAAACATCGAAGACTAAGTCATTCGATTCTGTATCGTCCAGTGCGGTGTTACTCCCAGCACTGTTAAGACCCCCGTCTTCAATCTTCAGGGCCGGCACACGCTCGAGACGAACCGCGAACCAAGGAAACACTTCACGTTCGTTTCAACTCCCACTTCATTTCAAGGTTTGTGCACACTTTTATTCTGTATTCTTCCCTTCTCTGGCTACGAACTCCCACTTTCTTCTCAGCTCTTGTCTGTTCACTCTTCTTCGATGCCCCATCACCCGTCTCCTGTCCGTCAACTGTTCCTCCTGTTACTCTTCGGCCAGGGATCTCGGCACTCCACTCGGCTTTGCTAGACTGCAGCTTCGGAGGACCCTCCACCTGTCCCGTGCGCCTTTCGAGTGTGTTGACGAACTCGAAACCTTGACAAAGCACAAAGGTAAGTCAGTTTGCCTGGATCGGTGACGCAGGCAGAATAACGGGAAGAATCAGGTTGGCCAACGGCGACTGAGCACCACCGGCGTTAGGCCTAATCAGCCTTCTTCCGTAAATATCACGGTAAAACCGCGAGGTCCTGGATATCCAATTGGTACAAAATGTCTTCCACTCAAACTTCTTTCAACTACCGAGCCGTTTGTTTCGATGTTTAGCTCTGTTCGTTGATACGACTGTAGTGTTTGAAGATCACGAGCTATTGACCTCGTGCCAATGGCCGTTTACCCACCGTTTGTGCCTCCAATTCTCCACGCAATGGCCCTTATTTCACCACCCTTATGGCGGTCCATTCATCGCTGGGACGGTGACATCTGGTGGTGGATTGCATAGTTCTTGCATGTGTAGTTCTGCTACTGGCTGCTTGCATGGTTTTTTTTTAAAGCAACACGAATAGCGAAAATTACACGCGAATCATCTTAACAATCTTGGACGCAACATTTATACATGTTCCAATTCTTAACCATTTCTAATAACATCAGAATAATATTTTTTGTATCAAATCGGTTTTCAATCCTTTCTAGCCGCAATCAAATTGATTGGTAAAGAAACGAATTTTCCACGAAAACTTTACATGCGATGTTTGGATGCTTACAACGACACCTAGTAGTGGAACTCTAAAGCTGTTGTATTTCAGCAACAATTTTAAGTGTTTTACAAAAATACTCATAACTTCGACAATTTTCAACCGATTTCATCCATTAAAAGTTCATTTTTTCGGTTTTAATGAACTATAAGATACAATTATAGTACAATTTTTTTAATCTTGTTATCTCATTGCAAATAATGATTAAAACGATTTTTTTATGGAAATTTTAAGAAAAAATAGAAAAAAAGCATTAAACATTTCAATAACTCAAAACAATTTTTTTAGTCAGGACATAATATTAAAATGAACAATAGTAAATTGATTTAGCTTCATTTTCATAACTATAAATTAGAAGAAAAATTAGTAATCTCCATTTAATTCCAACTACCTTTGCTTATCTTCGACAGATACGCGTATTTCGTCTACAATGTGCAGACTTCTTCAGTGTCTCGTACTAATAACTCGACTTATTAGTACGAGTTATTAATACGAGACACTGAAGAAGTCTGCACATTATGACGAACTACGCGTATCTGTCGAAGATAAGCAAGGTAGTTGGAATTAAATGGAGATTACTATTTTTTCTTCTAATTTATAGTTACAAGGATTCCACTAAACAGCTCAAACCCTCTAGGATTCATTTTCATGAAAAAATATTCAAAATTGGTCTACTGGATCCAAATATATTGACATTTTAGTAAATGTACTTTTGTCAAAAGTCCAAAAAATCCAAATTTAAGTATATCGCAAAAACCGCTCTACTTTATTTTTTTCTGACCATGGCATTGAACTCAGCGCATGATTTTGCATTGGTAATGATTATCACCTTATCGAGTTCAAAAATGCTGTAAACTAACATGTGGTGTACTCAACACAAACAAACCAAAACAAAGTACCTTACATGAATACAATTGTAACCACAAACACTTAATCTTGATCAAACGACACTCGATTTATGTAAATATAATTTTAGTATGATATAGACAACCAAACGAGATAGTTACTACCAATACCAACAAACTCACCGCACTACAGGGTGCGGCAGAAAATAATGCGAAAATGTTCAAACTTGAGTATTGCGTTAATTCGTGTAGCTAGTGACTAATTTCTGTCGAAAGTGTATTTGTTCATGTTTACTTTCAAGTGCTGCATCCAAACATTCTATTTCTAGACAAAATCGTCAAAGGGTCGAAAGGAACAATTGTAAACAATGACTTAAAACGTAAATTTCTTGGAAATGCCAGATTGCTAACATCTGTATCCACTACCGATGGGAAGGTAATAACTGCCTCTATCTGTTTCTGGTGCTATTTTGGTTGTGAGAGCAAGCAGATCCCAGAAAAATACGCTAGAGGTCATTGTTTACAAATGTTATTTTCGACCTTTTGACTATTTTGTCTAGATTTGTTTAATTGCAAATTTGTCAAAATGTTCGCGAAAGAAGTGATCACCAGTTTGTTGCTCGCCCAGAAGAAGCCGAAAGAGATTGCCAAGGTGGTAGGGTGCCATTTGGCAACAGTTTACCGCATAAAAAAGTCCCTGCAGGATGGTCCTAAGCAGCGGAAACCAGCAAGCGGACGCACGCCGAACGTGATCAAATCGGTCCGTGCAAAAAATGCTCGCAACCCGGTGCGTTCCATAAGAAAACTTGCAAAGGAAGCCAATATTTCGGAAAAATCCGTGCGGAGAATCATCAAAGAAGACCTGCATGCATCTTCCAGAGCCAGAGTGAAACGCCACTTGATTACGGACCGGGTCAAGGAACTACGAGTGACTCGTTCCAAGAGATTGCTTTCCTTGTTGAAGAAGGAAAAAAAATGATAATCCTGTTCTTCGACGAAAAGTTTTTCAGCATCGATGCTGTGGCCAACAGCCGCACGGCCCGGTTCATTTCACCGCAGAAAATGGAGAACGTGCAGAAAGTGAAATTCAAATTTCAACCAAACATCCGGATGGTGTCATGATGTTTGGCTTGGTGGCGTCCAACGGGTTTGAAAATGCCGCCTGTTTTCATTGATGCTGGAGTTAAAATCAATACCGAAGTGTATATCGGTATTTTAAAGGACCAAGTGCTTTCCTGGGTGAAGGCCAACTTCTCCGAGGACCAAAACGTTGTCCTACAGCAGGATGGAGCGCCGTGTCACACGTCCAATCGAATCCAACAATGGTTGAACTATAACATGAAGTTTTGGGCGAAGGATTTGTGGCCTCCTAGCAGTCCAGATCTTAATCCGTTGGATTATTCGATTTGAGCATATGTTGAAGCACAAGCCTGCAAAACATCACACCCTAGTGTGAAAACCCTGAAGTCAACCATAACACGCACATGGCAGTCAATGTCGGAGAACCACGTCCGAAAGGCATGCTCTGGCTTCCGGCGTCGACTCGAGAATGTTATTAATAAAACTGGAGAACACATTCAATAAATTTGTTTAGAAAGGCTTTATAAAGATAACTGTACTCGAAGATGGTGATATTATTGCTTGAATTAATTGAAAATGGGATTTGAAAGAAATAGAACAAATTTTCGCATTATTTTCTGCCGCACCCTGTACACCAGGCCATCATGGCAGAAGTTGTCAAACGCCTCTTTCAACGTCAAAAAGGGCCATGGCAGATGTTTTTGAAACAGACTTGTTTCGCCTTGAGGATGTTAGTGACTCGGTTCAGTTGATGTACTGTTGATCAACCGCGTCGAAAACCAAACTGTACATCAAGCAGGATGTTGAGTTTGTCAGAAGATGCAAGGAGCCGCCGGTATATTGCTTTCTCAAAAAGTTTTGATACTCCCGAAAGAAGGCTGATGGGTCGATAGCTCTTGGAACATGGAGGATCTTTCCGAGGTTTCCGGATGGGTATGACTTTAGCTGACTTCTAACACGAGGGGAAGGCATTCATGAAGCTAATTCGAAGGCATTCATGAAAAATTAATGCTAGATGTTCGTAGAATTGGGAACTCAAGGGCTTGAGTTCTAAATTCAGAATTTTGTCGAAACCTGGGGCCTTCATGTTCTTCGACATTTTGATATGATGCACCATAGTACGACGGTCCTGGAAGAGAGCTTTGCGATGGTTGAGTTGCTGCAGCTGCGAACCGATGCTGAACCGACGGCCGACCGGGAACCGGACGGTTTGGTGGTTTCTCGGTCGTGAGGGCCGTTGGCGGACCAGATCGTCGTCGACGACCGGGTTGATTATTCGCTGACGATTTTCTTCGAATTTCAATAAATTCGGCCCGCTTCGGGCATTCTCTGCTTGTTGCTTTGTGTGCCGCACCGCAGTTGGTACACACTGGATCAGCATCCCACATCCGCTCACAGGCATCGGGTCCATGAAGTTTGCCGTAATTGAAGCAGCGCTTTGCCATGTGGCAATTTTTGGTGCCATGCCCAAACATCAGACAGTTCTAGCACTGAGTGACGTCGCGGCGGATCGGTTGGTAGCGGTCCCACTTGACGACGATGTGGAAAAAATTTCTGATGTTCTGGAGGTCCTTCATGCACGTCGAGTTCTTCTCGAAGTGAATCTGGTACACGAAAAAAAATCTGCACATAATTAATGGCAAATATCCATAAGTCATTTTAATAGATTTGATTTGCCACACATAAACATAATCCCCTTAGAAGGGCAAATGAAAATTTTGTGTCAAATGAATAATATGGATTTTAGATGGAACCAAAAGAACTATGTGTCCTGCACATAGATTTCATTGTACAAAGCAGATCTATGCAAAAATCTATTTGTGGACACATAGAATCTATCAGTAAAATTTTCTAAGTGTAGAGTTAATCCCGATAGCTTCTAGAGATGTCATGCCGACGCATAATATTTATTTGCACCGGTTTGAGCCCATTGGCCTTTAATTAGTCGGCCAGTTCCTCTGTTTTCTTCTCCGGAAGACCACGCGAAATCACCTTGAATAGTTTGTTGGCTTCGATGTCATGCATAAAATACTGCACATTCATCTGCTTTAGGATTTCCGTGACCGCGTTGTAATAGGGTAGCTCCGAGACCATCAGCTTGTAACCCTGCGAGCAGAGTTGAATTGTGCATCGCAAACCCTTGTTGATGTAGTAGTACACCTTATCCAGTAAGCCTTCTGGGAATCCCTTGACGAACAGCGGCGGCATTTTCTCCTTCTTTTCTGTTTTCGGTGTATCGCCGTTTTCCAGAATGGCGTACCGGTTGATAGCTAATAGCTTTTTTGTTGATCATCGGGTGAGTTCAATCGGGAACGTTTTCCAGACAAGCTTGTGCTGACGTCACTACGCGGCGGCTTCTCTATACCGGGGTTGGACTGTGTATTACACAAACACGCACCAAAACGAAAGAGCGAACGAAATAACAACGAGAAACTGTTCAGCGCACGAGCGAAAAACACGATCGAACTTGTCGCTTGTTCAAACTGAAACGATGAACTCAAGTGAAAAAATCACCATTCTAACTCATGTCTACTGTGATTAGTTTTTTTCAAATTCAAATATGATATAATGCTATAATATCAAGATTGGACTCGGAAAAAATGCCACACTTTGTTTTGGGTGTAACTTTTTATCGCTTGGGTAAAAATTAATGAAATTTTGAATGATACTAGTTTAGAGAGTTATGTTTATTATGCAAAAATTTGCAAAAATGTAAAAAATTATTGCGATTTGTCAAGTAGTTTTCAAGATGCATTCGAAACAAGAAGAGCTACGCCAGCAAATTTTGGGCGCGGTGATTGTTAACCGTGGTCAGTCGTACAAATGGATCGGCTAAAGGCTTCGAATCCACCATTCCACCATGTCCCGCGTTGCGAAGATGTTCCAGGAGACGAAAACCATTGAGCGGCGCCCTGGAAGCGGCCGAAAACCAAAAACAGAATACCCAGAGAAGGCGCAGAAGATTAGGCAATACTTTAAGAATAACCCGAACCTTTCCACCCGAGACGTTGCCAAAAAGGTCAATTCGTCGAAGTGGTTCGTCCAGCAGACCATGAAGCGGGCTGGACTATGTGTTTTTAAGGTCAGGAAGGCGCCAAACCGGACTGACAAGCAAAACACGGTGGCCAAATTGCTTGCGCGGAAACTGTACCGTGAGTGGCTGGTCAAGCCAGGCTGTCTCGTCATGGACGACGAGACATATATCAAGGCGGACACCAAACACATCCCCGGCCTCGAGTTTTTTGTCGGTACGTCCCGCATGGAGGTTCCGAAAAAGTTCCGAAAAAGTTCCGGAAGAGAAAGATGGATACATTCGCGAAGAAGTACCTGTTGTGGCAAGCGATCTGTGAGTGCGGACGGTATAGCAAGCCGTTCGTTACAACCGGCGCCATAAACGGGCAAATTTATCGAGAGGAATGCTTGCAGAAGCGCTTGCTGCCCTTCCTCCGCTCTCACCGTGATCCCACGCTGTTCTGGCCGGATCTCGCATCGTGCCATTATGCCAAGCCTGTAATGGATTGGTACGAAGCGAATGGGGGTTAATGTGGTCCCGAAGAAGGCGAACCCGCCAAATACACCAGAACTTCGTCCGATCGAAAAGTTTTTGGCGATAATGAAGAAGAAGTTGAAGAAAAGCGGAAAAACATTCAAAACCGATGAAGCTTTGAAAAAAAAAAACTGGGAGAAATTGTGTAAGGAAGATGGACAAAGCCCCGCCCAAGATCTCATGAGCAGTGTTAAGAGAAATGTACGAGCATTCAGCTTTGGGGAGGAAATTCAATAAATAAATTATGCCAAAACATAGCTAATATGTAGTTATTTAATCCCCGGAAATTTTAGAAGTATCCATTTTAAAATGAATTTTCGGTGATCATTTTTGTGTGTCTCATTTTTTCCGAGTCTAGTATTTATAATGGTTGGTTGTGAACTCGACTAATCTACAGTAAACAGAAAATAGGGATGCCAATAAAATGATTCGATTGAGCCTGTTAATATAAATGTATTCACATAAACAAATTGGCAATGTCGTGAGCTTATGTACGGACTTCGGTGCTGAAGAAAACATTTTCATGATCGAAAAGCAATTCGTGTACTTTTAATGAGGACCTGGCAACTGGAATCATCATTCCATGGCTTTGAAAGTTTTTGAGGCCAATGCTCGTTTCTGAAGGTCGGTTTGTTAGATGAAAAGTTAGTAGATGGATAAACGTCCGAATATTGGCAGTGTAAAATACAAATCACGCACAGCTTCATCAAATATCGCCCGTTCCATGCCCTACTAAACGTTTTTCGTAGATAACCAGTCCAATCCAAGATAAGCCATTAGCATTGACGTTTGCACACCTCGTGGATGGAGCTACGATGAGGAATAATTCGTTGAAGACATTGCATGCCACCATGAAACGAAACCAGTTTCTGATATGTTTCTTCACGCAATAATCTCCACGAAGACACTCCTCGATCGCTCACCTGGCCACGTCGCTCACCTGGCCACGAGGATTTGGTATCTACCTTAAGAAGACACGGGGAACCCACGTAGCCTTCAGTAGATATCAAAGGAAAAAGGAAATGAATAGTCGTAGAGAATAGTTGAACAGAATGCCCTGTTTGGTATACAGAACAAAAATTTATTCAAAAATGGTCGTTGGGAGCATCTAGTCTAAGAGGGTTAAGTGATGCTTCATTTCTTTTCAAACGGTTGGGACTTTAGCATTAACTATAGTCCTATGGCTTATGGTTATAGCGCCATCACTCGCTCTCTGAAAAGAGAAGAATGTCTAAATATATAAGAACGGGTACTGAAAAAGAACTTGTCAGATTTTTTAGATTGCTGCGCACACTCATGCATACACGCATATATACACATATTCATGGTTTGCAAGTAGCTTCAAATGTTTGGAACAGTACCTTTAAAACGCACAGCAAATCCGCCTCTTTGCACACTCAGATTATTTTACAGAAATCTGTAAAATTTCACCGAATTCTCAACAGCTGAACGTTCGGTAATCCGATTTTACGGATTTCGGTAAAATTTTAACGGAATCCGGTTATTTTTCTACGGAAAGTTTCACCAAAACCCGTTAAATCGGATTACCGAAAGATCAGCTGTTGAGAATTCGGTAAAACTTTACAGATTTCTGTAAAAAAAACTCTAAGTGTGTGTGCTGGGCTGTTTCAAGAAAAAGATACCTCCAATATCTAGCTGTTGGCTAACTTCACAAAGAGTTTTTTTTATGAATTGAAAGAAAATCAAAGACAAATGGACACAAAAAAAACAACAAGTAAGGCTCAAATCATCTATGAAGCAAAATCAACAAACCAGCACCATCAAATACAATGATACTGTGAACAACAACAAAGATTGAACTGCAAAACCAGATACCAGCAAAATGGCACGCAGCGCTGCATGAATCAGATTAGCTCAGACTTGGCAAAACGCAAACCGGAAATGAATAACACACTCAACAACAAGTACAAGCCTACCACAGATTTCGTTCCTGTATTCAAGGCACTTAACACTTCCAAATTACAAGAGCAGAAGCAAGAGTCAAAATGACAATTGTACACACAAGACACACAAGACTAAAAGTACAGGTATACCTCGATAGTACGTACATCAACTTCATCACTTCAATTCAAAATTGCATAAAAACTACTGATTACACTAGAAAATTAGTACAACCAAAAGAAAGAACAAAAGTTGTTCTTTCTTTTGATTTTATTATATTTCAGATGCAATCAGCAGTTTTTATGCAATTGCAATTTGAAGTGAGAAAGTTGATGTACGTACTATCGAGGTATACCTGTAAATACCACCTACCAGGCAAAAATCCTAAAACCCTTCCCACGTTAATACACAATTCATGAAAACAAGATTAATGACAAAAATGGTAATAATGATGATAAAGATTAATGGTTATGGTAATGAATAAACAATGTGAAACAAGAAAATATGTACAGTAAAGGGATATTACAATATAAACTGAAAATTACTTGTCTGCCGACCGCTGTCTTGCTGCAACCGCTTCGTGTCTTGACGAAGAATCCCCACTGAGCCCTCGCGGCACGACAAGCCGGCCAGTTCAGCGCAAGGGTCTAACCAGAGGAACTGCGCTCTGTAGAGTTACTAGAAACACTAAAAAGGGATAACCAAAATCGCGAGGCGAAACAAACAGAAAGGGCAAAAAAACAGAAAATACAACACAGCGTGCCGCTTTACATTAAAAAAGAAAGGTGGCGGACCCGACAGCGCTTTGAGACTGTACGGGAGCTTGAATTGTTCGATTTTGAAATATATAATGGGTACTTAGCTGAATTCACAAGATACCATTGGCATTGTTGCAACGAGGAACTCGCCGGCACCGCCGCACTCGGCAACTTTGTTCTGTCCTTCTATTCCCGTCTTCCGGCTTTTCCATACTCTTCTTTTCGTTTGGGGGCAGCCATCATTGTCCGGGGAGACTGCTGTTCGCAACCGGCACATTTTTCACACTCCATGGTCACTTCATAACGGCATCTATCCGGCACCTAATCGGTTCACCAGCGGATTCTGCGACTGATAAGCACGTTTTAGCCCTCGGTGGGGCGGACTTCACGCGAAACCTGGACACCACCTCTAGAACCGCACAAAACCGAACTTTTCTCATCGATGCTATTTTGTTTCACTCTGTTCAAGAACCCACTGGTCCCACCCCGAAAAACAAACGCACTAAACCACTACAGAATGGGTTCCTGTCAAGGGAAAACTTGAAATATCAAAAGTTTTGAAAACTGAAGGGATGGAAGGAAAAATCTGACACCGAAAATTCAATACTTCCGTTCTCGCCCAAAGCTTACTTCGATCCTCGCCAGTCCAATCCAAGATTAGCCATAATCATAAAATTAATTCAATAAACGATTATTTTAAATAAATTAAAATTTGGTTGAACAATGATTGAGAATCGTTGGATCAAATCCTAGTCAATGACCCAAATGCATTATTCGTGACTTTTTTGTGGATATAACTTTATCTTAACATAAACGTCTCCTCGAAACAAGAAATGTCATGGAATGTCAGACCTATTACTTGATATTTTC